>PVKS010042516.1:0-15406 GCA_004027875.1 Aplodontia rufa | reverse complement strand
GGTCAGGTTTTCTTGTTCTACACTGTAGCTCTTTCCTAGCTCAGTGTTTTAGCTCATGATAGTTCAAGGGATTAGCATGAATGAATAATGGGTGAGAAGTGTAGTCTGTGGAGTTCTTGTTCTCCTTTTAGCGCCCTGCCGTGTCCTTCTGTCATGGGTAGGGTGGAAAGGGTACTAGGGACCGGTTCTGAATTTGTGTTCCGAAGCTGACCAGCCAGCGCCACAGTTCAGTCTGTCGGTCCTGGCATCTGGAGAAGTCAGGTGCGCTCTCCAGTGCGGCTCTGTTGGTGAAGAAATGAAGCCACTGGAAACTTCCCAGATACGAATTCCCTGATTCTGGCACATATGCACTCAGATCCCTTTGTGTGGGGTAAAAGTTGTTTACTTAAGTCCTTGTCTTGTCCTTGATTCTGAGTAGACGTATTAAGAGGGATTCATCTGTGCCTGAAAGCTGGGTCGGGATGAGCAATGTGGTTTGGGAAACCAGCTTGCAGGGCGCAGAGGACTGGGTCAGTGCTTGCCACATCATGTGTTAAATAAAGCATACAGTGGAGATTTTCCTTTTTCTGTGCACTTACCTTGCACCTCTTCTCCCAGTGAACTTTGGTCTTAGGATCGTCATCAAAGGTCACTCTTGGACATGCACCCCTAGGTGCTAGGCTGACCTGCCCTCCTGGTCCAGTAATAACTCATGGGCTATATTTTATGTACTGTATGCTTAATCAGCAATCGCAGTGTAGGATCAGTACTTACAATCTGTCATTTCCTCCTCCGCCTGCCAGCTTTCCACATCCTGAACAACACCACTATCCAGTTCAAACTGGAGAAGATTCCTGTAGAGAGGGAGTCTGAATTGACCTTCTCCGTTAGTCCAGATGACCTGGGGACTTGTAGCATCATGAAGATTGAAGGAAAATTCGTCAATCCAGTTCAGGTAAACCACCAATTGACTTTTATGGCAGGGCAGCTGAATGTGCATTATCAGAGATGCTTGGGACCAGAGTGTTTCTGATTTCAAAGTTTTTTGGATTTTAGAATATTTAAGAAGACTGTATTGGTTGAGCATCCTTAGTCAGAAAATCTGAAGTCTGAAATGCTGTAAAATCTGAAACTTTTTGAGCATTATATCCACTTTCAGAAAGCTGCAGATTTCAGAGGTATTTTGGATTTCAGATCAGAGCTGCTCAGTCTGTTTTACACTTGTGTTTATTTTGGTTGTGCTACATATTTACGTTTATTAAGCACTGGAGGGAAATCATGATTTCAAGGGAATATCATCAGTGCTATTATTCCAGTACACATGAACTGTTTTATCATGTCATGCTGTCGCTGGGTGAGCTGTCTGCTGGCTTTTGTGTGGACAGGGGTAAGTTATGTAGAGGAAGAAGGCAGATCAGTCCGATCCTTCATTCCATTGCCGCGTGGGAGCAGGGAAACATTTGCTTAAAAAGTCAGAGTCTCTTTTTCCCAGGAGGATATATTTCTTGTCACTTTTTTAAAAAGTGAATTTTTAAAAAAATTCTTATTAAGGATTTGAGTTATTGTACAATTATAAAATGCACATAAAATAACAATATGATATGCATATGTTCTTAAACCAGAATTACCCCCACATTGCCCACACCCTCGTCTCTTGAATGTTCTATAGTTCACCCCTACAAGCAATATAAATGCTTAGGTTTTGAATTTTCCAGAATTGAATGATTGCATAAGTGTTTTTTGGATTCTCAGGGGAGTAAAGAGTATGCTACATTGTTGATTGACTCCCTAGATCCTCCCTGTTCTCCCTTCCTCTCCCCTCCCCCTCCCCCTGCTACATATCTGTGATTGTCCTAGATCATGTGTTACTATGCCTTTGCTGGGTCTGATACATGCTGTTGATCGCCTTTCACACAGGCCTGGGTCTAGCTCCAGCCTCCACAAATGAGTGAAAACATTCAACCCATGACTCAGTTTGGCTGACTTTGTTCAGCACGATTTCTTCCATTGCCATCCATTTACCGTCAAAGGCTATGGTTGTTTCTAGTTGCTGAGTAGAACTCCATGGTATATATATACCAGAGTTTTTGGATCCATTCATCCAGTGAGGGGCATCTGGTTTGGTTCCATATTTAGCTATTGTAAGTTGAACTGCTATGAACACAGATTTTGCTATGTCGCTGTAATGCGCTGATTCTAACTCCTCTGGGTAGATACCTAGGAGAGGGACAGCTGCGTCATATGGTGGATCCATCCCTAATTTTTTGAGGAGTCTCCACGCTGCTTTCTAGAGCAGCTGTACCAGTCTGCAGTTCCACCAACAGTGTGCTAGTGTTCCTGTCTCCCCACAGCCCACCAGCATCTGTTATTTCATTTTTGACATACTTGACCCAGCTTATGAAATGGCATGGTTATGTGAGCTGTTGATGGATCTTTTCAAGAGAGAATGAGTCCTGCCCTCTCTGAAATGAACTGGACGAGTAGGGATTTCCTGTGTGCGGTGCCTCTGTAGATGGGCTTTCTTTTTCCTTCAAAAGTGTTTTTCCTGGATTGCCCAGGGAATAGAGCAAAGAATATTACATTAAAATTCCCTTGAATAACAAGGACAGGCAGAATCTTAGGACAGTGGTCCCTAGTCTGCATAGCCACTACTTTGGTGTAACTCAGGAGTGCAGCCAGCAGAGCATGTGTACCTGTTGACATCGGTGCTTCCTTGGTGTGGGTCTCTGGGTGAGAACCTTCGCCACAGCCTTCCCTTCTCTGGCCAAGCTTTTCTTTCTTAAAAATAGCTGCCAGGTGAGATTTTCATGTATTGTGTTGACTTCTTAATGGTTAGCACCGATTTACTGTTGTCCTGATGAATGTCTTAAAAATTTAAATGTTTTCTTTTAAAAAACTATTTACTCTTTAATAATTGATATTTAATAAATAATTCTTTAAATCATCTTATTATGGTAAAGTTAAAAGTACACAAATGCACAGTAGTCTAATGAGCCTTATGTCCCATCATTCAGATTCAACATTTTAAAGATTTTTCCATATTTGTTTCATCCACCTTTGTGTGTGTGTGTGTGTGTGTGTGTGCGCGTGTTTTGCCAGAGATTAAACCTGGTGCCTCACACATGCTAGGCAGGTGCTGTATCACTAGCCCAAATTTTTTTTTGGCAGTACTGAGAATTGACCCCAGGGGTGCTTTACCACTGAGCTATATCCACAGCCTTTTTTGAGATAGGGTCTCCTTATGTTTCCAAGGCTGGTCTTGAACTTGGGATCCTCCTGCCTCGGTCTCCCAAGTTGCTGTGATTTCATGTGTGTCTTTTTCTTTTTCTAGTGAAATATTTTTAAGGCAAATCCCGGACTTCATACCATTTTCATCCTTGTATATTTGGAATGTACCTACAGAGTGGGTGTGTCCTGCGTAGCTGCAGTGGTATTCACATACCTAACAAAATTGATGAGAGTTCCTTGGTATCATCCAAATTTTAATCTGACTTTACTGATTTGGCCACACCATTAATACTTAATGAACATGTAGATTATTCTGTGAGGTGTGAGGTGTGAGGGGAGGGCCTTGTGAATAAAGGTGGGACAGAGAGAGTAAGGGTAGCAAAGAAATGGCAGTGATAGTCCTGTCAACTAAAAACCTCAAGGGAAGCCTGGAGCTATCAACTGGGCATTTATGGCTGCACCTCCGAGCGTAGTTGATAGCAGTTGGGGAGTAACTGCATTTTCTCCTTTGAACGCAGGTGGTGTTAGCCAAGCACGTATATGAGCAGGTTTTACAAACGCTGGACAACCTCGTGTACAGTGAAGATCTGAATAAGTTTTCAGCCAGTGCTGCCGCCGCCTCTTGCCCTAATTCTCCTCTGCCTGCTGTCACCACGTGTGAAGAACCTTCTCTGGAGAGGAAGGAGAATGGATTATTCAGCCATTCTAGCCTTTCTAGTACTTCCCAGAAGTCCTTGTCTGTGAAAGAAGCCAAAGCCTTCACTCAGATTCAAGCCAACTTTTGTATATCAGAGCTTCAAGTTCAGCTAAGTGGAGATCTCACTCTGGGAGCCCAAGGTCTTGTGAGCTTACGGTTTCAGGATTTCGAGGTGGAATTCAGTAAAGACCATCCTCAGACCTTGTCCATTCAGATTGCCCTGCGTTCCCTGCTGATGGAGGACTTGCTAGAAAAAAATCCAGACTCCAAGTATAAGAACCTGATGGTGTCCCGAGGTGCTCCCAAGCCATCTAGCTTAGCACAGAAAGAGTACCTTTCCCAGTCCTGCCCTTCAGTGTCCAACGTGGAGTACCCTGATATGCCTCGCTCTCTCCCTTCCCACATGGAGGAAGCTCCTAATGTCTTTCAGTTGTATCAGAGACCCACCTCTGCATCCCGGAAGAAACAAAAGGAAGTCCAAGACAAGGACTGTCCCTTGACCCCACCTCCATCTCCAACCATGGACGAGCCCAAGGTACTTGCTGGGAAGAGTAAATTTGATGATTCCTTGGTCCACATCAATGTATTCTTGGTAGATAAGAAACATCCAGAATTCTCTTCCAGTTACAGTCGAGTTAACCGGAGCATTGATGTTGACTTTAACTGCCTGGATGTCCTGGTCACATTGCAAACCTGGGTTGTGATATTAGATTTTTTTGGAATTGGCTCCACTGCAGACAACCATGCAATGAAGGTGCCACCTGAAGACTTTCTGCAGAATGTCAAGTTGGAGCCTAGCGCCTTACCTGAGCCCGAACTCCAGGACCCAGTCAACACCAAGCTGGATCTCAAGGTACCAGTTCTCTTTGACTCCTTTAAGTTCTGAAGATTAATATGGGTTGTTTAAATGGGAGCATTCTGGATTTATTCTGGAAAATAGCTCTTGTTGTCAGTAGACAACAAGTCTGCTGGGTGTCTGTTAGAGAGGGGTAGATGCGGGGCTGGAGTGGTGGCTCAGTGGTTGGAGCGCTTTCCTGGCATGCACAAGGACCCAGGTTCAAGCCCCAGCACCACATGGAGAACAAAGTGTTGGCGAAACAAAGGCCAGATGAAAAACTAATAAATAAAATTGATTTTCTCTGTCTCTCTCCCCCTGTCTCTCAAAGAAAGAAAAGACAAAACAAACAAAAAACAAGGGAGATGTTAGTGTTTCAGGAAAGGCTCTGGTGTAAAGCCCTGCTGGAGGCGGGGACCTGCGGTTCCTGTCGGTCGGTGGGGTCGCTTTGCTTCAGCTCTGGGTTTCCTCCTCTTCGTCTGCAAGGGTGAAGCGAGGTGGTGCAAGCGTGGCGTTTGCCGTGGCTTCTGTTTCCTCGGGACAGATTTGCTCTCATCAAGGGCAGCAGCATAGCCGTTACTCAGGAATGAGTGTGCGGAGTCCGACTGCCTGGCCTTGAGTCCTGGCCCTTTCGCTGCACCGTCGTGGCTGTGCAGCCGTGGGCAAGCCACCTAGCCTCCTTTCCCCTCCATGTTTTGTCGGTGAACTGGGGTCTTTGGTGGTGCCCGCATCATAGGGTCACTTGAGCGCTCAGTGAGAACACAGGCTAGGCCCTTTATAGCACACAGTAAGCATTCAGGGAGTGGCAGCTGCTACTGTCTTTGTTGTCACGTGGATTCTCATGCTCCGAACATGTCCTTGGAATGCATAGTTTTTTTTTCTTTAAACCATAAAATAGAGCTCGTTTGAATTTTCGTCTGACTGCTCTGTGTAATAGAGCGGTAAGGGGTGGGCAGGAGCCAGCTTTGCTTGGCGGCTGGCCAGCACAGGCCTTGCGGTGCTGAGGCCTCTGTGCCGTGGGCAAGATGGGTGGAAAGGGCAGAGCCTTTGATCCCTCTTTAGTTGGACTTCCTGCGTTTGGTGGCGACACTTTGTTCTTGTGGTGCTGGTGACGTCTGCCGCAGGAGCCCTTTGGTGCTGAATGGTTGGTAGGGGGAGCTCCCAGAGGGCTGTGCTGAGATTGACGTGGCTGCTTCTGCAAGAAAACAGGACTAGGCAAATGGCCCTGCACAGTGTACTGTATTTGAAATAAGAATCTTTGAAGAACCTCTTTTTGTGAAAAATGTCAAGTACGTTACAGAGAAAATAGTACAGCGAAGCCCCAGACACCCAGTGCTGTGACGCATCGTGTTTACTGTGTTCTTTTTCTTTGCTGAAGCATTGAAAACAAATTCCAAGCATCCTGTCATTTTACCTCGACATAGTTCAGTATTCATTTCTAGAAAAATTGGACATTTTTTTTTTGCACATTTTTTAATAACCACAATATATTGTTATAGCTAAATTAACAAAATTACATTAACAAAATTAAATTAACAGAAATTCATTGGCATTACGTAACCCTTCCCAGTCCATGCTCAGAGTTCCCGGTTATTTAAAAATTCCCTTTCTCTGATGGATTGTGGAGGGACGAATGACTGAGGAAGCTTCTTTCTTTTGTTCTAATTTGGGGGAATGGTGTGTGCCCTTCTGAGCCAAAGTTTCCTTAGTATAAAATGAGGATAGTTCACTAAAGTGATAAAGGAATTTTTTGAATCAGGATCCAAGAAGGTTCACACATTATGTTTGCTGTCACTGTTCCTTCAATCTCTTCTGTTTAAGTCAGGTACGGCTGTGTTGCTGCAGTCCCAGCTTGGGACGGCGGGAGGAGGATAAATCTGGGCCAGCCTGGGCAGCTCAGCGAGACCTTATCTCAAAAGTGGAAACAAAATCAGAAAATAAAAGCAACCCCGTAACCTCCCCCCACATGTCTCCTTTACTTCAGCTGAGCCAGCTGCCCACTGCCTGCTGAGGCCCCACCCTGACGTCCTGGAGAAGCAGCTGGGCCAGTGCCTGTGGGGTCCAGGGTCCTAGGTTTGCCTGTTTCTTGGTTTTGCTGTTTGACTTCGTTTGTCCCCATGTTTAGAAATGGCAGTTAGTGCTCAAGAGCCAGTTTCAGGTGCAGCTTCCTGGTGAGTACACCTTGTAGGTGGTGCCCAGGGTTTGCTGATGCACTGAGCAGGAGCCCACGACAGCTGGACATCTCTCTTTTAGTGGCGCTAAGATTCCTGCCATGAGGGGGTTCAGGCGGTGATGGCCGATTCCATAGAAAGCATTCATAGACCCAGTTTATATGTTCTTCTGATTTTTAAAGAGCTAGAGATTTTCTTATTTTACCTCTTTAGGATGATCTCTATGCCTTGAGATCCCTGGGTAGTGTCTGTTAAACATCATATGTAAGGGAACAAGAGCCACCCACCTAAGGTCATTGCTCCAGCTGTAATAATCGGCTCCATTTTTCTCTGCTTCCTTCTATAACTATTTCTTCCTCCTATTTTCCTTCTTATCTTTTTTTTTTTTTATCCCAGTCATTCATTTATCAATGTTTACTGAACATCTACTTTGTGGTAGGCATTGAAGATACAGGGGTGACCAAGTATGGTCTCTGCCATCTGGAAGCTGAGTGGGAGTTGAAGTCTGAATCAGCTCTGTCTCCCTCTGTTCTCTCCTCTTCACTCAATGCCTGGTCTCCAGTGGTGGTACTGAGAGCAAGAGCTTGTTGAGAACCTGACTGAACAAGTCCTAGACAGTCCTTCTAGTAGTTATGACTACAGTTTTACATTGCAGAATTTGTTACAAATAATGCTTTTCCAAAGACAGAGAATTCTGCTTTTCTTCTCTTTGGAGTTGTCCCGAGGAAAGAAGAGTCTTTGTGGTTCCTAGTTGAGTCCTGGTTGGTCAACAGAGGTTTCTGTTGAAAATGCATTCAAAGACATTAGGCAGGATTTTAAATCATTTTCATTGTGCCCTGACAAATTTCTTAGATGAGACTACTCAGTGAATCTGAGTGATTACAGTATTGTGTGATGTTAACAGAGCATATCAGAATGGGAAAAGTTGCTTTTTAATGCACAACATTTCACTAACAGAGCAGACGAGGCAATCATAGAAAAGACGCTGGAGAACCTCCGGTCTCTACTGCAGATTGAGTCCTTTCTGGTTGGCTTTGTCATCAGACTGTAGTTTGACTGGGTCAACAAAGTGGAGGTGAAGTTAGCATCATGAAAAGCTTTACCTTCAGATTTCCCAAGCCTCTCTGCATCTTCTGTGGTTTTGGTCTGCTGTTTCCCTGAAAGATGCCCTTTCCCTTCTGATGTTTGCCTTGCTTTATCTTTTGTGTTCCTAGGTTCATTCACTCTCTCTCGTGCTGAATAAGACCACCAGTGAGCTCGCTAAAGCCAACGTGTCCAAATTAGTAGCACACCTGGAAATGATTGGTAAGTAGGGGAAAATCAAGCTTGTAAAAATCTGGTTAGTGTTTGAATATCCCGGCACAGATTGGGTTGTGTGCACATGCTAAGTGAGCTGTGGACCGGAGGCTTGGCTGTGGTTATTGGTCTGGCCGTACCTGATGGTGGTGGTCCCCAAATACTGTGTTTGGATCAGAGTTGTCTGTATAATGCAGTTGTCTGGCAAATCTCCTCTCCCTCCCATTTCCCACTTCCATTCCAGGAATCTGATTCTGTAGGTTGGGCCTCACCATCTACCTGTGTTTTTTTAATAATTTCTAGGGTGATTATGTAATTTTTGTGTCCAAATTGTGATATTTTTGCAGGTGGAGGGGGTTTATTATTAATAATTAGCCTTGGAAAACGGGCGCATACAGGGCTGTCTCCGGGAAACCAGGATATACGTTCATTCTGTACAGTCTTGAATAAGGGGAGCTACTGAGAGGGCCTAGTTTTCTGCTGGGATTTTGTTGGTTGAAATTCTTACTTGAATCAAATGGTCAATTGCACCATGTTCTAAATAACTGTGAATTAAAATTGTGTCTCTTCTGTAAAGAGCCATGTAGTTCATTTGTGAAGTTCACTGAGCTCAGATGTTGACGTTGTGTTAAAAACAAAAGTGCCATTTGGGAGGGAAGGAACTGAAACCCAGGTTTCACGCGTGGTGTAGATTATTGCAGAAAAGTTTCCTAGAAGGCGTCTGTCTTTATGATTGGGAGATGCTGGGGTGTCTTTGTTAGAGGACACGAAGAGTCACCTGCGTGCCTTTGGTTTCACTGGGAACTGAACTAGTGCGCCGGCACATCCACCTTGGTCACTGGAATGGTAAATTTTGTTTTAGGAAGCAAGAGTTTAGAATGCTCCTTCTCAGTGCCTGCTCAGTGTTAAGAAGTCACTCCAGGGTCACGTTCCAGTGGCTCCTGTGTCAGCATCCTGTCATTTTCTACCCACCTTGCAGGGACTTTGCTCCTGGCACATCAGACCAGTTTCAAATCGGGGTCTGCAGCATCTGCCGAACTCACTGAATTTGGTCTTTTATTAAATGGCCCTAAAACCTGCTCCATGTTGCTGGAGTAGCTGACGTGTTTCTGACACATCTTTTTTTCTTTTATCCGCAGTACGTTTAATAAGCCTTATGATGTGCCACTCTAACCTCAGAATGTGTTTCTGTCTGTACTTGTAAATGTTTGTCCTTCGAACTGTGCGTGCATTTACTTTCTTTCTCCTTGTTAGTGTGTGGTGTTGCTGTGTTTTTTCGGTTCCCTTTGGCCTTTGGTATTGGGACTCTGAAGAGTCCATAACATATTTTCCAGGGTGTATTGAAATATGAAATTGGCTTCTGATGTTTAGTTTGGTTAAAGTGTTATCTGTCAGTTTTTGTCCCAAACGTATTGAGGATGTTTGGCACAATGGCGCGATAACGTGTTCTCATCTGCACATCCGCAGAGGGAGACCTGGCCTTGCAGGGCAGCATCGGGAGCCTGTCTCTGAGCGACCTCACCTCCCACGGTGAGCTCTACCGAGAGCGCTTCACCACGAGCGGGGAGGAGGCCCTCATTTTCCAGACCTTCAGGTGAGCTCCCCGGCCTTTCTCCATGCTTGGATGATCACCTGCTGTTTGAAATTCTTGCTGGCAAAACAGTTTAGAAAAGGTGAAGAAGATTTTACCTTCCTTGGTGGAGCTGGCCAGATCTGGCTGCGAGGAGCCCTTATTTCCGCTCACTTTTGTTGGAGAGGCTCCCTGTGGTGGGGGGCTCCTCATGAACATGTGGGTGCGATTGGGATGATCCTGATGGTTGGAAGGCCTGGCCCTCATGCTGGGTTTGTCCCCCTGGTGTGGCCGCAGCAAGTCACTTCCTCTCAGGCATCAGGGTTTCTAGTGAAATCACCAGGGCACTGAGTCCGCTTGTTTCTAAGCTTCCATGACGTTCTGGAAAGACGTCAGTCTGAGAGTGTTTTGATGATGAGCACTAAATTACCTCATGTTTTTTTGTTTATAAACCCAGTTCATATTCTGTCTTTCGAGTTTAGAAGGCACGCTGGAGTTTAGATAGGCCTATCTGCTTATTAAAGGATGGTTTTCTTGAAAGATGGTTTCTGACAATGATTTTTCAGCCTTTAAGAGGTATTAGAAAATAATGTACAATTTTGCCCCTAAATATTCTAATTTCGTTGGTCCAGATGGTGTTTAGTCTTTTGTTTTTCCTTTTTGACATGGTCATGTTCAACCAGGCTTGATAGTTCCAGTTCTAAAAGATGTCTGTGGTCTGGGAGGTGGCTCAGTGATAGAATGCTTGACCCGCACGCGCAAGGCCCAGGGTTTGATAATCAGCACTAAAAAAGAAAGTCTGAATTTAGGTTTTGGAGCAGGGTATGGAGTGCACACCTGTAGTCTTGGACACTGGGGAGGCTAAGGCAGGAGGATTGCAAGTTCAAGGCCGCTTCGGCAATTTAGCAAGATCCTGTCTCAAAATAAAAAATTGAAAGGGCTGGGAATGTGACTCAGGTAATTAAAAAAAATGAATTTAGGTTTTGGAATTTTAGATTTTTAAATGTAGAATGATTTGTTTATATTGCACACCACAAAGGCATAGTTCTATAATAGAGAGTAAATGTAAAATTCTTAACTTTAAATAGGTCCTTAGCAAGTGTGAATTCCTTTCCCCGTGGCCTGTGTGCGGTATATCAGTTTCTTTTTGGGCGTCTTGCTCCATTAAATTCAGAACGATCGTAGACCTCTCCTGGAGAGCCTCCCAGCACTGCCGCGTTTCACTGAGTAAAAGACTTTTTCCTGCCACCAGAGGGCAGTTTCCCCAGAAACACCGGCTCCTGTGCCGCCTTCTTTACCCCTTATTCCCTGCCTGCCTTTTCCTCATCTTTGAAGTCTTTGCCAGGAATGGCGATGGCTGGAATGCTTTTCCTTAGAGGCATGGGGAGAGTTCTGGAGTTACGAGTGAGCTCTGCACCTGGAGTTGCCAACCTGTTACAGTCCCAGGTGTCACTGGACTTTCATTTACCGTCCTCAGCACATCCCAAAGGGCCTCATTTGGGAGTTTCCCACTTCAATGGTTAAGGCCGTTTCCTGGGAAAGCCCTCAATGCACCCAGTTTTACTGAGGTGCTAGCTGTCACCATTTCTCCTTGCTCCAGGTACGGGCAGCCTGACCCTCTGCTGCGGAGGGAGCATGACATCCGCGTGAGCCTGCAGATGGCCTCCGTGCAGTACGTGCACACACAGCGCTTCCAGGCCGAGGTGCTGGCCTTCATCCAGCACTTCACGCAGCTGCAGGACGTCCTGGGGCGCCAGCGAGCTGCTGTCGAGGGCCAGACGGTAGGTGACCTCATTTCAGTTTGATAGAACTTTCAGGCTTCCACAGATCAGTCTAGAAATTCTTACACACACACGCACGTTCTCCACGAAGTGTGATGCGTGCTTACTGACGTGTCTCCCTGTAGCAGATTACCGTCAGAAATCGTGCTGTTCTTGGAGACTTATTCATTGTAGTATGCTTTAATAGCTTTTAAAGTTTAGCTTCAGTTTTCTGTAAAAACAACAAAGGAAATTTACAAATAGTGGTTAAGACTTCTGGCTGTTTCAGGACTTCAGGGGGATACTTCTCTTGGAAATGGTAGGTCCCCCTCCCCAAATGGTGCCTTTAATGACTGGGTTGTTTTTTCATAGTACAAACACCTAATGGTATTTCCACTTACAAAGTAAGTAAGTCCTAATTAAGTAGTAAAGCAACTGAAATATGTATGTCCTAATTTAGTAGCTGTTTGAGAAATAATAATGTATAAATTGAAAGAATGATATATATTTATATCTGTTTATCTGTACACACATGTGCACATGTGTACATATGTGTGTATATTTATGCATTTATTTTTGGTACTGGGGGTTGAACCACAGGGTCTTGCATGCGCTATGCAAGTGCTCTACCACACAGTTACACTCCAGCCTGGAAGAGTAATATTTTTGTCTCCTTGAACAACCACCATTACACACTGGTCGGATGTCCGTGCCTCTTGGATAAGGCAGTTTCACAAGCTCGGGCTCAGGCTGGGCTCCGCAAGCCCTGTTTCTTCTTCTACATGTGTTTTCTTGGGACCCAACTGTGTCAAGATGAGAGCTCTTTGAAAGGAATGTAGCAGGACCTAGTGTTAAATGTGATTTACCTCAAGCTAGTAGTTTCTGCAGTATCTGACAAAATATTCCCTCAAAATTTAAAATGAAGTGGCCCATGGGTGTGCTTCAGCCTCCTGTGGTGTCACGGTATGGTTTGGGAGCCACAGAAAACAGTAATGTAGTTATTTCTAAAAATTTGTTAGTTTTCCTGTATTTTCTTCTGCAGTCCTGGATATTGAACCCAGGGTACTATCCCACTGAGCTATGTCCCCAGCCTTTTTCATTTTTTGAGACAGGTTCTTGCCGAGATGCCCAGGCTAGCCTTGAACTAGAGATCCTCCTGCCTCAGCCTCCCTGGTCGCTGGGATTGCAGGAGTGCACCACTGTGTCTAGTGTCATGGCTGTGTTTTAATTGATTCCCATTTTTTCCCACACATTTTCTAGGGTTAAAGTAATGATATATATATGTATATAGTCTTTTTTTCCCTCTCTTTAAAAACTTTGTAAGAGCTTAGTAGTTGGCACACATAACGGATTATTTATAGCATGGATGTAAGTTACAGAGTATAATGATAAAATAAGTTTCTTTGAGCCGACCACGAAACTGCAGATTCTCGGTTGAGACTGCTGCACACGCATGTCTGTTCCTTTCCCGCCTCAGCCCCTCAGGGAATCACTCTTGTGATTTTTTAGGCCTGTTGATCTCTTAAGAAACTTCTCAGCAGTATCTTCTGCTTTGCTTGTTTTGAGTGCCAACAATGGCATTAAACGTATTTAATGTTCTGTGGTCTGATTTTTTTCTCTTGGTATATGAATGTGGTTTGTTTGCCCCCTGCGGTTGCGCTTCTGTTGTTTCACAGTGTGTAAAACACAGTGATTCATCGGTGTTCCTGTTGAGCGTTGGAGTTGCGCAGTGTGTGCTATTGTGAGCTGCATCTCCAGACCCACAGGCACGACTTAGCGTTCCTCTGAGACAGCAAGGGGTGAATCACTGGCCATAGGGATGTGTGTGTTTATTTTTACAAAGTAATGCTAGATTGTTTTCCAAATTGGCCATTTCAGTTATTTTTTTCCATCAGCAATGTATGAGAATTTTTAAATTTATATCCGACTGATACTTGTATCATCAGACTTGGTGACGTGACATTTGTGGTCTCCGTTTGCTTTTTGAGAAGGCTCTGCGTTGAAGAATAGCATGCTGCAGGGTGCGGAGAGCGTGTGGGTTCTGCGTGCACACGTCTGGGCTGGGCTCCACCTTCTTGATGGCCTTTTCCAATCCTGCCTTGCGTTTCCAGGGTTGTGCTGTGTGATGGGTTTGTAGTGCAGCAAGTGAGTTCCTGTGGCCGTTTCAGATTGTTTACACTTTTTCATTCTTGTGAATAAAGACTCTTGATTATCTTTGCATACAGTTTTTCCACTTTTGAATTATTTTTATAGGTTTGATTCCTACAAATGGCATTATTTGATCAAAGCGATGAATGTTTTTGGAACTTTCACTGCAGCTCTGTTAAATGTTATGTTAGAATTATGTGCATGTAAAACAATTAAGTTTGCACGTGTGGTTTAAACAGTAGTAAATCTTAGGATAAAGCCTTTGGGTCAGGAAATGAGACTCTTGTGCATCACTGAACAGTTGGGCTTAACTTTCTGGGGTAAGCAGAATTTAAAGATAACTTTTTTTTTTTTTTTAAAGTGAGAGCAAGAGAAAGAATCAGTTTTATTTATATTTTCATCTGGCTTTCATTCTTTCATCTTTTAGCTGTATATGTGGTACTGGAGTTTGAACTTAGGTCCTTGCGCATGCCCCGCAAGTGCTGTGGCTACTGAGCCACCGCTCTAGCCCAAAATAACTCCTTTTTTTTTTTTTTTAAGAGAGAGGGACAGTGAGAGAGAGAAGAGAGAAACAACTTTATTTAGTTTTTCACGTGGCCTTAGTTGCTCCAACACAGTAGTTGTGTACGTGGTGCTGGGGTTTGCACCCAGGTCCTTGTGCTTGCCAGGCAAGCGCCGAAACTGCTAAGCCACCGCTCCAGCCCCCAAAATAACTCTTTTACATTGATCTTTGCCATGTTACATAGGACAATTAGAAGGCCAAAGGAGTGTCTTTCTGTTTTGAACATTGTTAAATGTGTGGGCTTTCGAGAAAAGCCGATCTCAAGAATATGTAATCTTGGCTGTCTGAATTACTTAGTTGCACAGGGAGAGCTGATGACCTGCTGTCATTTGTTGATAAGCTGGAGTCTGTTTTGTTTGAACTTTAAAGTCCTTTCTCCTAATTTTGAATTGGTGACAGGTGTATTTGATTTACAGCAGCTCTTGCGTGTGTGTGTACATGCTTGCGTGCTGGGGATTGAACAGGGGCCTGGTGCGTGCTCTACCAGTGAGCCATACCCTTGGCCCTAATGGTGGGATTTTTTATTCTTGCATTTTCTGATGTCTATAAATAATGGCTAAGTGGGGTTTTATATTTCTTTTTAATTTTGGTACTTGAAATGATAATATCAGTTGTATTTGATTTCACCAAATGCAAGCTGTTTCCTTTATATTTCGTCCTAGAAGTATGATAGTTTTCTTGTGTGTTCTAATTCATACCTCTTATATTTGTTAAGTTTCTATAGTCACTGAGCAATAGTGCATTTTTTTTTCGAGAGAGAGAGGAACAGTGAGAGTGAGAGAGAATCAATTTTATTTCGTTTTTCATGTGACTTTCATTCCTTGGACACTCCATTGTGTGCGTGGTGCTGGGGTTTGAACTTGTGTCCTTGTGCATGCCAGGCAAGTGCTGTAACCGCTGAGCCACCGCCCCGAGGGAGTGCGTACTTTTGTTTTTTGTTTTTTGTTTTTTGTTTTGGAACTGGGGGTCGAACCCAGGACGTTGCGAATGCTGTGCGAGCGCTTTGCCACTGAGCTACATCCCAACCCCAAGGGAGTGCATATTTTTGATGGACCTAAGAAGTGATATTGCAGTTTAGAGATCTTTGGACAAAAATATGGAGTCTTTGTTTTGCCACCCCTATAAGACATGTGAGAACTGCAAGATTTTTTTTTTTTTTT
>PVKS010042515.1:0-15391 GCA_004027875.1 Aplodontia rufa | reverse complement strand
ATCTGGGTTGTTTCCATAGCCTAGCAATAGTAAATTGTGCTGCTATGAACATAGATATTGCTGTGTCACTATAATGTGCTGATTCTAAGTCCCCTGGAAAGATACCCAGGAGTGGAATAGCAGGGTCATATGGTGGACTCATCCCTAGTTTTTTGAGGATTCTCCACACTGCTTTCCAGAGGGGCTGTACCAGTCTGCATCTCCACCAACAGTGTGTTAGTGTGCCTATCTCTCCACAGCCCCTCCAGCATCTATTATTGTTTATTTTCTTCATCTTTGCCATTCTGACTGGCGTAAGGTGGCGTAAGGTGTGGTTTTCATTTGCATTTCTCTGATTACTAGAGATTTGGAGCACTTTCTCATGTATTCATTGGCTTGATCAATGTCCTCTGGTGAGAAGTTTCTATTTAGCTCTTTGGCCCATTTATCAATTGGGCTGTTGGTGTTTTTGTAGTTGACATTTTTGAGGATTTTGTAGATTTGGATATGAGACCCTTGTCAGAGGAATCATAGTCCATGATTCTCTCCATTTCTGTAGGAAACCTCTTGACTCTTTTTATTGTTTCCTTGGCAATACAAAAGCTTTTTAGCTTTATGGCATCCCATTCACTGATTTTTGACTTTATTTCCTTCACTTTTGGTTTAAAAGTGCCTCTGTGCAACTTTTAGGAGTTTCTCGAAGTGAAAGACTAATACTTCAACTTAGAGAGTATTAAAAGTACCAACCCTACAAAGACTATCTACATTGAAGACAGATGATGCAACAAACCATCTGAATTTGGGTATAGAACTGTTACATATTGGCACATTCACTATATGATAATGAATAAAAATTTTATTTGCATTTGGAGAGTCCACACAATTGTACTGATTAGGAAATAATATAAAAGAGGGAGATCTTAAAAGATCATGCAAAAGCTGCCCCTGCTCAGCACACTGCTAAAAGAAAGCTTATCTACTCGTAATGTATGCCATTCTGAACCAGGTGCTAATTTTAATTCCTAGCTGGAAAGAAAAAATGTTTTTGTTTTTAAAGTTTGCATACTCCAGTACTGAAAAATATTTCAAATGAACCTAATTTGGGTGAAAAAAGAACATAGTAAAGTGATCACTGACTGAATTGTCAGAGAACCAGGGAAAAAGCCCTAAGGATTTAATTCACACATGTTTACTCTTGAAGGGACACAAAGTGGGGGCAATGGTTGCTAATATGCAGGTAGTGATTTGGCTCCAGTTAATTACCTGTGTGTAAAGGTGATTACTATTTTCTTTTCTTTTTTTTTTTAAGAGAGAAGGATAGTGATAGAGAGAGAGAGAGAGAGAGAGAGAATCAATTTCTATTGAGTTTTTCACATGGCTTTCGTTGCTCCAACACTTGGTTGTGTACGTGGGTGCTGGGGTTTGAACCCGTGTAGTTGCGCATGCTGGGCAAGCACTTTAACCGCTGAGCCACCGCTCCAGCCCCGATTACTGTTTTCTTAACAGTATGTAAAGTTGGGTCACCATACACAGAAAGGGGAAAATTTCTTGTTGAACATTTATACAGAATGTTTTATAGGCAGTTTTATTTTTTTCTTGCAGTTCTGTTTCATATGACTATGTTCACATAAAAACAGGAGGCTTGCCACATCTCTAGTATTCTATAAACACAAATTATTTACAAAACATGTTGCTTTTCTTATTAATCCATGTGTAAAATTCTCTACTGGTCATACACGCTCTCTCATAGTAGTCTTCCTATGATCACCCAAAGAAAAATCTAAAAAAATATATATTCTCTTGAGTTTCAAGTTATTTTCACAGATCTGCTAGACAAATACCATTCGTCCCTTCAGATCCATGTCTTGCTCCTTCCTTTCTGCTCTATGCCCTCCGGGATGGGTCCCAGGAGGCACACCTGGGTGGATTTCAGCACTGACTCCTTAGGTCCTAGCTTCCAGTTTCGTTCTACCACTGCAGAACTCCAGGAGGAGATTATGAGGCGAAGGCGGTGATATCAGAGTAACCGTCCTCTTTGAGGCATCACTGCCTGCTGACTGTCCCTCAATCGGCGGTCTCAGTATCTGTCAGGTAGCCTTCTGCACAAAAGCCTCCCTGCCTCTGGGTCCTGGAAAATGCTCCTTCTCCTTGATTGTTCAATGTGGGTAGTTGTCACCTATGGCATGGGGGACTGAACTATTCCTTGTATTTTCTCTACACTTCTCTCACACTTGTTTTAAATCAACTATTAACCACCTCTGAATTATTCAATTTGGAAATGTCATCAGTTTCTTTCTAGACTCTGATGGATAAAAGTCCAAAAAATCATTAGAATTTTTTGTGTACCTTTATTATTTATTAGTAATAATATTGTTTTGCTTTATTTTTGGTTGTTGATATCTTAAAAGGTTACTCTGAATGTATGGTTATGTTTTATCAACTGTAGTCTGCCACTACTTGAAAAATCTACCAAGGAGCTTTCAAATCAATTTGAGTAAGAATTATATTGTTGTCCAATGCAGGTTTAATTTAAAATCAGGGGCACATTTATAAAACAGTCCACCTGTTAGACTGTCCACATTTAAATTTTTGCTGTATGGTGGGGTGTTTTTATTAGTTTGTTTATTTATTTTTGTTTTCCTCTTCCATGCTTTTTGGAGCACCTTGCATACCATGAGTTTCTTACTA
Organism: Aplodontia rufa; assembly: GCA_004027875.1. Lineage (NCBI taxonomy): Eukaryota > Metazoa > Chordata > Mammalia > Rodentia > Aplodontiidae > Aplodontia > Aplodontia rufa. The sequence continues at coordinate 12,724 of PVKS010042515.1, read as the reverse complement.
ATGTGAGGGAAAACTCAGGGGAAACTGTACCAAACTGAAACTTCAATGACGCATGCACATGCGCACACACACAGGGCTTTGGTGTGCACGAATGGAAAGTTTTTGTCAGTGGGAAACTAGACAACACTTTACCTGGAAGCATAAAATTTTAAAATGTTAACCATTTGTGATTCAAACACAGTAGACTTTCGGGAGACACATGATCCGCACACATCTTGGTGACTGCTCCTGTCCACGGGGCAGGTGTGCGGGCCCTTTTATTCTATTCTTGCTCCTCACTCCGTTATTCATCTCTCTTCAGTCCTCCCTTTTCAATAGTACATTAAGAAATGAGATGGATTGTTGTCCTTGGGAATACGCATTCTGGTTTGATGAAGCAGCTGCTGTTCCACGTGAGATTTTCCTAGTTGAGCAATTAGAAACAATGGCTTGGCTGAGGATCAGAACGTGGTCCCAGGAAAGCGCCCGCATTTGGTCTTGCCTTCACAGCCATTTACTTAGGACTGTTTTTGACAATCCCTTGTTATTATATGATAATATTGGCCCTCCAGGAAGTCTGGAGTTGAAAATCCTTTTCTTTGTTAGCGTTAATTTGTTTTTCTGTAGTGCTGGGGATCAAACCCAGAACCTTGCCTGTACTGGTAACAGCACTCTACCACCGAGCCATAGCCGCAGCTGGAGTCACAAATCTTAAAGCAGCATTCCACGGACTCTTGCGGAGAGACAGCGTGAAAATGAAACAATCTTAGTCTGCGTGAATGCAAATTTCATGCATACATAAAAAAGAAAAGCCCAGCTGGATTGCTTCTAAATTATTAATCCTATTGTTTCCACCGCAACTTTGACACACTCTCTTCCCTTTCATCTTATCTTTTCTCTTCCCTTTGATACAAAGTATTCCCTTCTTAAACTGCTTTTGAAAACATACAACATTTAGCCTAGACATTAGACAAGAATTTTAGCATTCATGGTCACTATTGTGAGTCTAATTATTAGACAATGGACATGGGGCAGGAAAACAAGAGTCCATATAAATATCAAATTTAATTTTTTCACATACCTACTCTTTTCCATTAAGGAGGAAAAGAATTGGAAAAGATTATTTAATATAGCTTTATGATTAATAAGTAGCACGTTTGCCAGAATGCCTGGGTTTGAATCCTAACTACACTCTTGTGCTCTCAGGAAAGTTACTTACACACTCCTGATTTCTGCCTGTGCATCTGTAGAATGCTCATAATCACACACTCATCTCAGCTTCGTTGTGAGGATTAAATAAGAAAAAAGGGCCAGCATAATGGTGCACTGCTGTAATCTGAACAGCTCGAGAGGCTGAGGCAGGAGGATTGCAAGTTCAAAGCCAGCCTTGGCAACTTAACAAGACCCTAAGCAACTTAGTGAGACGCTGTCTTAAAATTCAAAATGAAAAGAGGCTGAGGCTGTGACTCAGTGGTCAAGCACCCCTGGGTTCAACCCCAGTACTGCCCCCCAAAAAAGAAATTAGGGATGACATATTTAGTGTGGAAGAAAAATGGTAGCATAATTAATCTTATATTTTACATGAAATTTTAACCTTAGTCATCGACAGCCTTTACATCACTACATTAGCCACATGGTCTGCTAGGATAGTCTGCATTTAAAAAAAATTTTGGAATGTATTTTAATTTGAAAAATTTAAAAATTAGTTGAAATTAGTTTCAGAAATATATTATGAATCATTTCTTTATAAAATTAAAGCTACCTTCTCAGTTCTCACTTGTGGATAGTGGCAGAGGTGTGAAACTGACTCTGATAGGGTTAGGTGGATGGGGAACAGGAGATCTGCCTCAACCTGTCTGGATCATGCTCAGTGCAGTAGCCTCGATAGACCTTGGCCACATCTGGGAGTAACATGCAATGGAGACTGAGGAAATATATGCTTACCATAAATGGGGGGAAGAAATGATATTTTGGATTATCAAGTGAGACATCAAATAGTAAATACATAATGGGCACAGTAATAACAATAAATAAGCATAAGTATGAATTTCTAGCAAAACACATATGGTTCAAATTCCAAATCAATGCAAAATTCGCAAGTTAGGTGACCTTGTGCCCATGACTACTTTTCAGTGTTAGAAAGATGTTTGAGCTTCTAAACATATTTAGCAAAGTGACAGGCTATAATATTAATACTCATAAATCAATAGCTTTCCTATACACTAACAATAATAGAGCAGAACAAGAATCAGGAAATCAGTCCCGTTCACAATTATCCTCAAAAAGAATAAAATACTTCGGAATTAATCTAACAAGGGAAATAAAAGACGTATACAATAAAAATTATCGAACACTGAAGAAAGAAATTGAAGAAGACCTTAGAAGATGGAAAGATGTCCCATGCTCTTAGTTAGGCAGACTTAATATGACTACAATGGCCATTCTTCCAAAACGCACTGTGTAGATTCAATGCAGTCCCCATCAAGTTACCAATTTCATTCTTTACAGATACAGAAAAAGCAATTCTCAAATTCGTTTGGAACAACAAGAAACCCAGAATAGCTAAAACTAAGCCAGGAAGATGAAACAGGTGGATTCGCAATACCCAATCTAAAGCTATAGATGGAGCTGTAGAACAAAGCAGCATGGTACTGGCATCAAAACAGGAATGAAGACCAATGGAATAGAATAGAAGACTCTGAGACAAACTCATATTATTCTTTCAATGACATTTTTAATGACTAGAAATATTATATGTATAGGTATTGGTAGGATTTCTGGCATATGTCTCAATAAAGAGCATTAATTGCAAGAAGTGGCCTGAAAATCCAAGGTTTTAGTCACGTGACTTGAACTCCCTGATTCTCCACCACATACGTAGAAACCATCTTAAATAAAAGCATAATGTTGGTGAAATGCTGTGTTTGCTATGTAGGCTCAAGCTTTATAGAAATTCCCTACCTGCCCCGTAATTCTATATTATTGCTCACAAATTTCTGTTAGATAAAAATTCTGGAAACTTGCTGTTAATGAAATTGACTTAGGGATATGTTTATGTGTATTAATGGAAAGGGACCATATTTCAGTTACATTTTTATTTTTTTTAATCCAACACAACATCTTCTTGGACTATCACTGATATTTAATAAATTAAGTAGAACTAATTGATAATTCCATTTATTTCAGATGCATATTAGCAAAGTCATTCCTGAGAAAAAATAGCAAGTGTACAGTGGTAATTTATACACTATTTCATTCATGAGTAGTTTTTGAAAATTTTTGTGGCATTTATAATAAAGAATAAAAAGCCACACCTGTCTGGAAAATGTGATCAAATTATAAAGTCACAAATACAAAGCAACACTGGACTGATTTTGGTCATAGCATATTATTTTCTGGATTTCATATATAATTACAGCTGTAGTGAATTTCTCTTAGTTGATTCTCTCCAGCAAAGGGATTATTTTTATATATTTTAGCTTTGAGGTTTATAAAGTATTTCCATGATTTCAGTGACATGGATGCAAAAATATAACTTTAATCTTAGTGGAAATCACTGAGATCTAAGATATGCACATATGTTCACAAAAAGAACAGGAATCAATGACTATTTATTAAAGACATTTGAATTTCTCATAATAGAAATAGTCTCTTGGGATAAAACGTAATAAAATAAGGGCCAGTATATCTGCTAAAAAGGCTCTACTTCAATATCAAAAGTTCAAAAGGCATTAAGACTTTTGACCATAAGCACATTTAAAAGAATTCATGAATTTTCAACCAAGACTCCATGGAATGAATAAAGATCAACACTTCCTAGATTTCTAGTTATAATGAAATAGTTCATGGAACAATGTAGCTTCTAAAATTTATGACAAATATAAAAAAAAGCACAGAATTTTCATCATGATAAACAAGAAGATGGATATGTGTCATCTTTAAAATATTGGTGTTCAAAATTAAACCATTGCTAACAAACTATTATTTATCACCAGGAAGACGCATGTGCTTATACAACTAGGTTTCTAAAAGTCTCTATGGAAGAACAAAACTGAATTTTATATGATGTCTCTTAACTTGGCATCAGGTACAAGGAGACCTATTAAACTTGGTAAATTTGATGTTAAAAAAATCAAACAAAACCCCCAAACATCTAATATATACAGTTATTTGGCTCTAACATTTATTTTAAAATTTTGTTTCAGAGTTTAAGAGTTGCAATTTTATGTTTACTTGTGCAGAGCAACTTGCAAATTGCCTTTTTTAGTAATAGGTAAAAGTCATTTTATGGCTTTCCAGATAATGATATTGACTACTCTAAGATGGTAATGCTAAACAGAATTGAATTATAGTCAAATTGGAAACAGCAAAATGCAAAATATAAAAATCCATTATTTCTGTATAAATGCAAGCAGAAGCTTAACTTACAGACCTGTATAAAGAGTGAATCACGTTAGAGGATTCTTAATATGCTCTCTTTGCATAGGATTCCCAGGGACATTATGATTCCATCTGTTTTTGTGGGGGTGTTGACTTTTTCCTGCTAAAGCGGCTTCATGCTCATGATTGGTGCTTTGAAGATTAATGGAAAAATCACCTGTGAGCAGCTGATGGTTGGAGGCAGCCATGGGAAAAGTTCATGGCCTAGCCACCAAATGTGCACAGGTCAACAAGCTTATAAATGGAGAAAGATTTTATTTATGGCCATTCCAAATGTGAAAATTAGTACATCTTTCCATAAAGGCTAATGATCATATAAAAATAAGCATTTTGACTTAATCATGTATGTTTATTTGTAATGTCAATAGAAAAATTTAAGTGCTTTAGAGTGATACATTTTAGTGGGAATTTGATACTTCAGGTATTTAAAGAAGAGAGAAAAATTGTGACATAAAAGAAAAAAACAAAGATAAGAAAAGCATGGTTAGAGAAAGTAAACCATAAGAATTTAATAATAAGATAGAATTTCCATTCAAAAAGTGCTTAAACTTAATTCTAAAAAATTCTCTCTGTGACTCAAGGGCCGAATGGTTTTTCTCATCTGTGGAAGCTAGAATACATCGAGAAGCAGTATGTTAGACGGCTAAGCTAATAATAACTTCAAATTGTATGATTCTCAACGCTACAGGGAGATGACTCCCTAGGATACTTGGAGGCGTAGGGAGGGAGACAGTGGGTGGGGGGGTGTAGAAAGAACACCTAGGAGACTGGAGGGTGGGAATATGGGGGAATCATCTCAGAAGGAGATCTCTGTCCTCCACAAGATATCCAATTAAAACTTAGGAGTTCTTCTGGGGGAAACGGCAACAGGGGAAACCCAAGCTGGACATCCATTAATTGGCATTAGCCCTGGATAACTAAGTATATATACATTGGTTCTTGATTGCTTGATAATGTTTCCCCCCCAATTGTATCTCTATATACATATAATAAAAATTTTTTTAAAAAGCTTCTCTCTGTGATTGTAAGGCAGTGTTGAACAACATGTAAGAACCTAGAATATGAAGTTAGAAAACTCCAAACTTGAATATTGGCTTTCTCATTCGTTGATTAGCTCTGAAATCTTGGGATATGTACTCAACGTCTCTGTGCCTATTTATACAACTGCAAGAGGTAAACCATAATAGCACTTATCATTAAGTATCATTTTAAAATAATTAAATGACACTTCATGTAAGATTTTTAACCTTACATATAATTAACACCTGTATTCATTTCATTTTATTAAATGATCATGATTAATATGACAAAATTTATTTTATTTTTCATGGCTTCCAATAATTTTCTAATAATTTAAGATTTTTAAAAATAGAAAATAGGGGCTGATGTGTCACTCGGTGATAGGCTGCTTGCCTAGCACTTACCAGGCACTAGTTTTGATCCCCAGCACCCCAGACAAATAATAGCTTAGCTTCTATTTCTCTTTTTTGTGTGCTTAGCTATTATTTGTCTTTTTCCTTTTCTCTGTTTAAATAACTTTATTTTTAGAGAAGTTTTAGGTTCTCAGAAAAATTAAGTAATAAGGTATTATTAGTTAATAATAATAATTACCAGGTCCCTAACTCCCACATATAAATAGCTCTCCCATTATCAAAATCCTGCATCATTTTTTTTTATACTTTAAGAACGTCCTCTGATTATATTATCATCACTCAAAGTCTGCAGGCTACTTTATGGTTCACTTCTGACATTATACATTCATGACATGTGTCCACAATTTTAGTACCATAAATTAATTTCATTTCCCTAAAAATCTTGCTCCACCTATTTGTCTCTAACTTTCCCCAACTCCTGGCTGCCGCTGATTTTTCAATTTTTACTGCTCCTGTAGTTTTGCCTTTTCTGGAATGCCATGCAGTTGGAATCATAGAGTATGTAACTTTTTCAGATTGCTTTCTTTCACTTAGTAACATGCACCGAAGTTTCCTGTCTATACATGGGGTTTTAACTCATTTTTGAATATTGAATAATATTCCATTGGCTAGATGTACCACAGTTCATTTGTCCATGAAACTGATTGTTTCAAGAGCATCTTAATTATTTCCAAGTTTGGGCAACTATAAATAAAGTTAAAATAGACACTCTTAATGCAGGTGTTTGTTAGAACACACATTTTCAATTCATCTGGGGAAATACCAAAGAGCAAAATTGCTGGATCTTAGATAAAAGTATGTTTAGTTTTGTCATCAACTGCCAAATTTTCTTTTAAATTGTCTGCACCATTTGCATTCCCACAAGCAATGAATATGAAGGAATGAGTGTGTTCGATCACATCATTCAGATATGCGACCATACCAGCCTACAAAAGCTTCTATCAATATAAACCTGCTTTGCAAGTTGGAAGATCCAAAAGAAACAGCTAAGTTTCCGGATACACATTCCTACCAATTTGAACCAAGACATAGAAAGCATGAACAAGTGTAAAGGGATTGAATCACTAACAAGGAGTCTGACAGCAAAGAAAAAGCCCAGGACTTGGTCACTTCACTGGTAAATTCCATGAAGTATTTAAAGAACCAACCCCAATTCTGTCCTTTCAATAATCAAAAAAAAAAAAAAATTTGAAGAGATTTTTTTTTTCCAAACTCATTCCATGAGGCCTCCAAAATCCTGATAATAAAACCAGATAAGGATGCAACAAAAAAGAAAACTATCCTTAGGACATAGATGAAAAAATCCTCAATAGAATACTAGCAAACTGAATCCAACTGCATATCAAAGAGCTTATTCTCTGTGATCAAGTGGGATTTATCCCAGGGAGTTAAGGATGTTTCAACATCCACAAATCAATAGAAATGAAATACCAAATCTGAAGAACAAAGAACAAAAGCCATATGATAATTTCAACAGATCAAGAAAAAGCATTTGGTAAAATTCAACATCTCTTCATGATGAAAACTTTGAAAAATTAGGTATAGAAGGAATGTACCTTAACACAATAAAGGCTGTGTATTACAAGCCCACAGGCAACACGAAACACAATGAGGAGAGGAGGCTGAAAACATTTCCCTAAGGTTTGGAACAAGACATGGAGGATTTCGAGTGGTTTCACCACTTTTATTCAACCTGGACAGAGTGATCTACCAAGAGAAAGAATGAAAGGACATCCAAATCAGAAATGAGGAATCAAATTGTCACTGTTTGCAGATGACATGCTCTTATATACAGAAAACCACAAAGAGTTCACCACAGTCTGTTAGAATAAGAGATGATTTCAGCAAAGTTGCATGATGTGAAATCAACACAAAATCAGTAATATTTCTATACTCCAATAATAAATCACTTGAAAAAAAATTAAGCAAAGAATCTCACAATAGCTGCCAAAAAATACCTAGGAATAAATTTAACCAAAGAGAAATGAATAATTTCTACAATGAAAACTATAAAACATTCATGATAGGAACTGAAGAGGACACACAAACAAATGGAAAGATACTGAGTTCATGAATTGCAAGAATCAGCATTGTTCACATATCTATACTGCCCAAAGAGATATAAAGATTCAATGCCATCCCCATCAAAAACAAAAGTATACTACAGGACTGTGACAATGAAAAACAAACAGCATAAAAATGGACACATAAACCAGTGGTACTAAATGGATAGCCTGTAATTAAATCCACACCGCTGTAGCAGACTGGTTTTCCACAAAGGTGCTAAAGACACAGGTTGGGTAAAGGTTGATCTCTTCAGTCAATCATGTTGGGAAAATTGACTACCTACATGAAGAATGAAACTGGATCCCTATCTCACCCCATATGGAAACCAAATCAAAATGAAGAATTAAAAGAAAGAAAGACCTGAGACTGTGAAACTACTAGAGGAAAACAGGAAATGCTTCAGTACATTGGAATGAGTATGCCTTTGTTGAATAAGACCCTGAAGCACAAATAAGCAAATGGGATTAGATCAAGGGAACTCTTCTGTGCGGCCAAAGGAAACAATCAACACTGTGAGGAGGTAACCTACAGAATGGAAGAAAATATTTGCAAATTAAAAATATATATATATTTATGCATTAATATCCTGAATGTATAAGAACCTCAAACAATTAAATAATCAAAAGATTTTTTAAAAAATTCAATTAGTAGTGCTAGAGCGGTGGTTCAGTGCTTACGGTGCTTGCCTGGCATGCACAGGGATGCAGGTTCGAACCCCAGCACCACGTACACAATGAAGTGTGGGAGCAATGAAAGCCACATGAAAAACTAAATAAAATTAATCCTCTTTTACTCTCTCACTGTCCCTCTCTCTCTTTAAAAAAAAAATCAATTCTTTGTAAATGAGACAATAGATCTATGTAAATTTAGACGTTTCTCAGAAGAAAACATACAAATGACCAATCTACATATGTCAAATGCTTATCATTAATTTTAGGGAAATTCAAATCTAAACCACAATGAGCTGTTGCCTCAATCCAGTAAGAATGTCCATTATCAAAAAGACAAAGGGTAACAAGAACTGTTGCGGATGTGGAGAGAAAGGAAGCCTTGTACACTGTTAGCGGGAAAGTTAATTAGCCCAGGCTTTACAGGAGGAGAATGCAGGTTCCTCAAAACACTAAAAACAGGACTGCCATGTGACCCAGCAGTCCCATCACTCTGCACCTGGGGATGACGTCTGTACGGTGAAGAGACATCTGAACTCATCTGAACTCGTGTGTGCTTGCAGCACTGTTCATAGCTACCAAGGAATGGAAGCATCAAGCCTCCAGCATCTGATGAATGGACAAAAGGTGCTCACATAATTGGAGACACTGTTCAGCCACTGCAAAGAAGGAAATTCTGACATTTGTGGTGATAGGGATGGGGCTAGAGGATATGATATTCAATTAAATAAGCCAGGCACAGAGCAACAAATATTGTATCTCCCTCATGTGGAATGCACAAAGTTGACCTCATAGAAGTTGAGACTAGAATAGTGGTGACCAGAGACTGGGGAGAGGGATGGGAAAGTTTGGCCAATGGTTCTAAGTCATAGTTAGAAAGGAGGAGGAGTTTGAGGAGTTAGATAGGCTTATGTGGATTTGAATATTACACAATCTATACAGGTATCCAAGCATCACACGGTGCCCCATAAATATGCACAACTATTGTGCATTTATTTAATAACAACAACATGAGGAAAAACAATTCAGTTTAAAATGTGCAAGTTTTTGAACAGTTGCTATACCAAAGACACAGAGATGGCAAATATTCATATGCAAAGTTGCTCAACGTCTTTGGTTATTAGAAAAAATGTAATTGAAAACCACAGTGAGATATTGACTGCGCCCATCAGGGTATCTAACATTTGCACAAACATACAACAGAAACCTGGCTTTCCAAGTGCTGGAAGGGCATAAAGAAATAGGAATCCTCCTCACACCCTGTTAGCAGAAATGAATACAGCCACTTTGGAAAACTGTTTAGCAGCAATTTCTCTTCTCCTCTCCTCCTTTCTCTGTCTTTCTGTCTGTCTCTCTGTCTCTCTGTCTCTCTCTCTCTCTCTGTTTTTTCCTGTTCCTTCCCTTCCTGTTTAGTTTCACCATTTCTTAAAAAGTTAAATGTGCTTCTACCATCAGGTTCAGTCATTCTACTCTTAGATATTTATCCATGAAATTAAAGTGTATGTTCAGAGAGACTTGTACGCAAAATTTCACAGCAAAAGATCCGGACAGAGACTAAATGTCCTTCAATCGGTGAAGGGATAGACTGTTGGAGCATCTGTACAGTGGAATCCTACCCAGCAATAAAAGAATGAACTACAGATGCTTGCAATACCATGGCTGATTCTCAGAACAATCATGCTTAGCAAAAACGTTAGATCAACAAACACACAATATATATATATATGTACATATATATATACATACACACATATACATGTGTACACACACACACACACACATATATATATAAATATATATATATATATATATATATATATATATATATATATATATATATATATATGATGTATGCTTTTTGTAGTAGTATTGCAATTATAGGATGGGATGTTCAAATTCCAAATCATGGAGATTCCTCCACAGTGACAGAAAGCAGATGGGGAGTTGCCTGAAGGGGAGGGCAGTGGGTGGAGTCAGGATGGAGGAATTATATAGTGATATGAGGAAATCTTTTGGGGAAAGAACAGGTGCATTACACTGATTGTAGCAATGGCTTCACAGATACACAGATGTGTCAAAATTGAATATATCATTCATTAAACATCGTTTATAGCATGTCAGTTATACCTCAATAAAGTTGTAAAAATAAAACTTTACATCACTCTTTCACTTCTAGTCCTCTATTGCTTCCCCATTAGTGTTGGAATAAAACTGAAAACTCCTATGTAAACAGATCTGCACCCTCAGGCCCCTCGCTGGTTTTGGTCATTGTTTGCATCACTGGTCTGTCTAGTCTCCCGATACTGAACATGTCAAGCAGCGCATTCCTGCTCAGGAGTGTGTGCTGTTCTCTCAACTGCATGAACCTTTCCTAGAACAGTCACAACCTGGCTCCCTCTCTCCCTTTAATTCTCTAATCAGATGCTACCACCTCAGAGGAGTCTGGCCTGAGCACAGGATTTACACACTCACCATGTGTTATCCTTAATCCATTACTGCAAGTCCCTCTTCCCCTGGCTGTTATAGCCACCTGGCATTATGTTAAACAAACCTTTATTTATTTATTGTCTATTTTCTGCAATAGAATGTGAGAGTCTGATAAATGGAAAACATTTGTTTTGTTCAGTGCTCGGAACATAACATAACCTGGATGTATTCTACACTTAATAAAGGTTAATTGCTACAAATAATTACCTAGATGAGTGCTAGCCTCCTACTTTTCTGTACACTATTGCATTGGAATAGCTCTTATCACTTCGTTAAACATTTCCTTCCATCTTTTTCGTCTTTTGATATGTTGCAGTGATATATGTTCTAGGATTGGAATTCTTAAAAAAAAGAAATGTAGATATTTCTCTCAAACTGACTTTTCCCAGAGTGCAAGGAATCATGCTGAAATGGGTTGTGCTTCCTAAAACATAAAAATCAAGATGCCTAAGGGAAATTGGTTAAGAAATGTAAGATATTTTTAAAAACTAAGAGCTGCAGAAAAAGAAATCACCAGTAGATGACACTAAATTATATCACAGCTAATAAAAGTTTCCAAAGTACCCACCAAGAATGCTTTTATCCTATTAGAGTCAACAAACAGTTATTTTATATCCTTATGAGCCAGAAATTGTTTTTCACTGAAAATAAGGTCTTGCATAAAATATAATTTACTTTGTTCACTCTTGTTAAACCTCACATTCCATTTTAGTTTTCTTCTTTAGCACACAACAGTGAGAAGGCTAATAAATTTATGATGCCCTTAACACAGCCAGTGGCACACAACACACAAAGAAATGGTAACTGAGACTGCTGCAGTAGAGACAGAAGTGCGGGTCTGTGTCTAAACTGCTTTCTAGCACTTTCTGGCAGCTCGAGCACAGAGGTCGGAGTCGCTGCATTCATGGAGAGCAAAGCTGAAAATACACAAATGAGAATTCATTTATTTGCCAAGCCCCAAAGTAGATCCTTGGTGCCTCTATGTCCTTTAATTAGCTGACTCCTGTGTTTGCATTTGTTCTTTTCTTTTTTTAAATTTTTTATTAAGGAGTTGTGTTACTATACAATGGTAAATGCACATAAAGTAACAATATGATATGCATTTGTTCTTAAACCAGAATTAACTCCACATTGCCCACACCCCAGTCTCTTGATTCTTCTATATTTCACCCCTACAAGCAATGTAAATGCTTAGATTGTGAGTTTTCCAGAATTAAATGATTGCATAAGTATTTTTTGGATTCTCAGTAAAGAGTATACTACATTGTTGATTGTCCCCCCCAGATCATTCCCTGTCCTCCCTCTTTCTTCCCTCCCATCACCTATCCCCTTCCAGCACCCATATCTATGGTTGCCCTAGATTATGAGTTAGTTGCTACACCTTTGCTGGGACTAATACATGAGTTTGACAACCTTTAATCCAAGCCTGGCTTTAGCTCCAGCTCCACAAAGGAGAGACAATTGAGTGAAAACATTCGGCCCTTGACTGTCTGGGTTTGGCTATTTTTTTTTTTATGTTTGTTTTATTTTGTTTTGTTTTTTGCACCAGGGATTGAACCTGGGGCACTTAACCACTGAGCCACATTCCTGTCCCTTTTAATTTATTTTTTATTGTGAGATATGGTCTTTGCTTAGTCGCTTAGGGCCTGG
>PVKS010042514.1:0-15392 GCA_004027875.1 Aplodontia rufa | reverse complement strand
AGTAAAATTGAAGCAGCAATCAAAGCTCTCCCAAAAAAGAAAAGCCCAGGTCTGGATGGATATACGGCAGAATTCTACCAAGCCTTCACAGAAGAACTAACACTGATCCTCTACAAGCTCTTCTAGGAAATTGATAGAGTGGGATCACTGCCAAACACTTTTCATGAAGCAAATATTATACTGATTCCAAAGCCCATAAAGACATGTCAAGGAAAGAATACTACAGACCAATTTCCCTGATGAACATTGATGCAAAAATCCTTAATAAAATTTTAGCTAATCGGATACCAAAGCACATTAAGAAGATAATACATTATGATCAAGTGGGCTTCATTCCAGGAAAATAAGGCTGGTTCAACATATGCAAATCAATAAATGTAATTCACCACATAAACAGAATTAAAAACAAAAATCATATAATCATCTCAACTGACGCAGAGAAGGCATTTGATAAAATTCAACACCACTTTATGCCCAAAACTTTGGAAAAGATAGGATCAGGGGAAGATACTTTAACTATGTCAGATCCATTTACAACAGACCCATAGCCAATATTATCCTCAAAGGAGAAAAACTGAAATCATTTCCTGAATTCAAGTACTAGACAAGGATGTCCACTTTCCCCACTCTTGTTCAGTATAGTCCTTGAAACCCTTGCCAGAGCTATCAGGCAAGACAAGGAAATCAAAGGGATTCATATAGGAAAAGAGGAAGTTAAGTTATCTCTGTTTGCTGATAACATGATTCTATACCTAGGAGACCCAATATCATCGGCCAGAAAACTCCTAGAGCTTATAGATGATTTCAGCAAAGTAGCTGGCTACAAGATCAACTCCAGTAAGTCTCTAGCTTTCCTTTACTCCAGCAACAAATCCACAGAGAAAGAAATCAGGAAATCTCTCCCATTCACCATCTCCTCCAAAAAAATGAAATACTTGGACATTAACCTTACAAAGGATATTAAGGACCCCTACAACAATAACTATCAAACACTAAGAAAAGAAATTCCAGAAGACCTAAGTAGATGGAAAAACATTCCATGCTCGTGGTTAGGAAGAATCAATATAATAAAAATGGCCGTTCTACCCAAAGCCCTATACAGATTTAATGCAAACCCCATCAAGATACCAGTGGCATTCTTCACAGATATAGAAAAAGCAATTCTCAAGTTCCCATATGGAATAACAGAAGACCTAGACTAGCCAAAATATTACTGTACGGGAAGGAAAAAGTAGGTGGTATCTCAATCCCTGACCTGATATATATTACAGAGCCGTAGTAGCAAAAATAGCATGGTATTGGTATCAAAACAGAACTGAAGATCAGTGGAACAGAATAGAAGATCCTGAGACCAACCCCCATATTTTTTAACTATTTGATATTTGATAAAGGGGACAAAAGCGTAGTGTGGAAGAAAGATAGCCAGTTAAACAAATGGTGCTAGATAAATTGGACAGCCATGTGTAGACAACTGAAGCTGGATCCTTATCTTTCACCCTGCACAAAAATTAAATCAAAATGGGTCAAAGATCTGGATATTAAGCCAACAACTTTAAACTTACTGGAAAAAGAAGTAGGGTCAACACTACAGGACATAGGAGTCGTCAGCACCTTCCTCAACCAAACTCCCATGGATCAAGCAGTAAAACCATGAGTAAGTGAATGGGATGCAATTAAACTAAAAAGTTTTTGCACAGTTAAAGATCTAGTCAAGAGCATCATGAGAGAAGCTATAGAATGGGAGAAAACCTTTGCCTGCTACACCTCGGACAAAGGGTTAATATCCAGAATATACAAGGAACTAAAGAAACTAAACACCAAACTCACAAATAATCCAATCAATAAATGGGTTACGGATCTTAAAAGAAACTTCTCACCACTGAAAGTCCAGAAAGCCCACAAATATATGAGAAACTGCTCTACATCATTAGTTATAAGGGAAATGCAAATCAAAACTTCAATGAGATACCACCTCACTCCTGTTAGAGTGGCAAAAATGAAAAATTCTAACAGCAACAGCTGCTGGAGGGGCTGTGGGAAAAGAGGAACATTGTTACACTGCTGGTGGAACTGAAAACTGGTTTAGCCACTGTGGAAAGCAGCTATCTCACTCCTGGGTATTTTCCCAAAAGAGTCAGAATCAGCATATTTTCCCAAATGAGTCAGAATCAGCATATTATAGTGACATGGCTTCCTCAATGTTTATAGCAGCTGAATTTACTATAGCTAGACTATGGAACCAATCCAGATGCCCCTCACTTGATGAATGGATACAAAAACTTTGGTACATATATACAATAGAATACTACTTGGCCATTAGAGAAGAAGATATTATGGCTTTGAAACCAAATGGATGGAGATGGAAAGAATTATGCTAAGTGAAGTATCCCAATCTCAGAGACTCAAGGGCCGAATGGTATCTTTCATCTGTGGAAGCTAGAATACATGGGGAAGCAGTATTTTAGAGAACTAAGCTAATAATAACTTCAAATTGTATGATTCTCAACGCAACAGGGAGATGACTCCCTAAGATACTTGCAGGTGTAGGGAGGGGGATGGGAGGGAGAGTGTAGGAAGAACTCCTAGGAGACTGGAGAATGGGAATATGGGGGAATCATCTCAGAAGGAGATCTCTGTCCTCCACAAGATATCCATTTAACTCAGGAGTTCTTCTGAGGGAAACAGCAACAGGGGAACCCAACCTGGGCATCCATGATATGGCATTAGCCCTGGATAACTAAGTATATATACATTGATTCTTGAATGTTTGATAAAGTTTTCCCCTCAATTGTATCTCTATACCCATCTAATAAAGAAAGAAAGAAAGAAAGAAAGAAAAGGCCAATGCCTGCCAGGTTGGGTTGTCTTTGGAGTTGACTCGGTGATGCACAGGCATTACTCCCAAAAGCTCAAGCCTATGCCACAGTGAAGTCTCAGGTGGACTTTGAGCATTAGTCATGTTTCCTATCAAAAGTCCTTACTTTCATTTAATGCAACATTTTGTTTGGAGTCCAGAATTACAAGCCTAGAATCTGTCCAAATCTAATTTTATTTAAAATAATTTTATTTCAGGATACTCACTACCTTTCTTTGCATCTGGGACTTGTTCAAGGCAATTCTAGTTCAGCCTTAATATGTACTCTTAGCTTCACATGCGAAATGGAGGTTGGGGTATTGATTCTTTTCTTTTCCAAAGTCCCAAGGGTGACTCTGAGACCATCAATGTCGGTGTACAAAATATCAAAGACTGGGTAGTTTAAGAAACAGCTTTCTGTTTCTCACGCTTCTAGAGTCTGAGACGTTGGTGCCTACAGATTTAGATATGGATGGGGACTCTTTCCTGACTTTCAGGAGACTCCCTTTCTGAATGTGTCTTCAGATGGTGGAAAGAGAGTTCTGGCATCTCTTCCTCATCTTGCACTCATCCTTTCATGAGATCACCACCCATGACCTTATCTAAATCTAATTACCTCCCAGAGTTTCTATCTTCAAATGCCATCATATTGGACATTAGTACTTTAATATATGATTTGAAAGGGGGAACTGAATACACTTTGTTCCATAACACCATCTCCTATTCAAAGTCTTCACATAGCAGAAACCTCAGAGCAATGAGACCTGTGACAAGGGAAAAAAAATATATTTTGCTAAACCCTAATCGCAAGAAAGCATCCGTCCACTGTAACATATGTTTTTGTTGCCTCATTCATATCTTCTCATCTGTCATCATTTCTGGGTATATTTGCTTTCCTCCCAACTGCAAACACTTTAAGGGATTTCTTGGGAAATCCTTAAAACAGGTCAGAAATGTTGGGGAGTTACCATGCCCTGGGAATGCACCTCAAAAAGTACCAGATGTGAATTGTTGGACACATAACACAGCTCCCACATGGGGTAGTGGAAGGAATGCTCTGTGCTATTTCCAAGAGTTCTCCAATGAATTGGTCTCCATTTATGTACAATGATAATTTTCTTGATAACTCACTGCTATTGACATTCTTCTCTTGCTCCCACACTTCTCTGTCAGTGTTTCCCTTAGATAATCTCCCAGAAAACTACTTGCCCTCAAATCTTTCTTTAAGGGTCTATTACTGAGAAAATGAACACAAAGACACCCACTTATATGTTCAGCATAGCAAAGAAGACCAAAGCTGGAGAGAGATGTTAGAGATGCCATCCCAGATTATGCAGGTCACCTGGGGAAAAAAATAGCACAGAACCAAAGCAGGAAAATTTTAGGAAGGAAAGCCAAGCAGGTGGCCAATAAGCTCTGGTCATAATTGGAGGAGTTAAGAGAATGGCAAAGCACAAAGGAGACACTGGGGGAAACAATTCCTATATAAATGATATAGCTGTTAGCACTGTCCCCAGCTACCAAGCAAAAGGAAGCCCTAGGGAAGAGTATACAGGTTCCTTAATCCTGAATTTGTGCTCTTCAGAGTGCCAGTAATGAGACAGCTTCACAGCAAGAGGAACTGCTGGGGCCATGTATATCTGAATTGCTTCTATATATTACCAAAGTTTATTCTCTCCTGCTATCCCAAGAGACCTTTGAAAATAAATCGTGTCTCTCCAGTAAGATTATATACTTAAACACATTCTTTATACTAAGTGTATTCCAGGGTATTTGACAAAATTAAACCAGACATATATAAGGCATGCATGTTTATGTGGGTACCTGTGTACATAAATCCACAACCAAACCTCTAATAGGAATTGTATTGCTTTATCATTTATAGATGATTACATAGGTTAGTTAATCCACATAGCCATTTTACAAGGCAGAAAGATAAGGAAGAGTGTCTTTTCCACTTTGGTCATTATATACATAGTGTCTGTGGGTTTGTTTGTGGGTGGATTGAGTTATTATGTACAAATTGGGTCACTCAGAATCACTGGAATCACAGCTGAAAACTTTTAGTGATTTCCAGCCTAGATTATAAATGTTAATGTTCCTTCAACTGATGTGATTTTTAGGAACCCCAGCTTCTGGACTCTGAAATGCACCTTATCCCAGAATAAAGGTAACATAAAGGAAATCATATTTCTAGAATTTAAAAGTAAAGCTAGGTTTTAACCTGTTTTTACCCATTTTTTTAAAGAGAGAAGGACAGTGAGTGAGAGAGACAGAGAGAATCAATTTTTATTGAGTTTTTCACATGGCCTTCATTGCTCAGACATTTGTATGTGTATGTGGGTGCTGGGGTTTGAACCCACGTACTTGTGCATGCTGGGCAAGCGCCGTAACCGCCGAGCCACCTCTCCAGCCCCACATGTTTGTTTTTTTTTTTTTCATCCTGAAACTAGAACTTAATTTTTGCCAGACAAATTAACATAAATTGGTCTTCAAAATATTATTCTTTATAGCTTATGTTTCTATTATAGGACAGTTCAAACACTATGTTTGGTATGAATTTGTCATCTACAAACTGAGAAAATGTCTGGATAGTTTTTAGATGATATTTGAATAATGGCTTTCTCTCCTAATAAGTAATTTATCTCCTAATAGGCATCAGGAAGCAACAACTATGAATTTCTCATCACTATCTTCAGTTTCTAAGGCTGATTCTATTCATTTCCACTTCAATATTTGCTCACTATAGACAAAGCACTGATCTATTACTTTGGGGGAAGAGTGTGAATAATGAATGCACATGGTACCTGACTTAGAAGAGCAATTTGGAACCAGACAGAATTTGAGTAATTTGGTCAAGTTGTTAAACCTTTTTTTGATGCAGGAAAGATGTTTTTTTAAAGTTTTACTACAATTTTCACTCATTCAAGGTAATGTCCCATTCCATATTTTAAAATCATGTCAAGGAAAAAATATCTAAAATTATGGTGTAAATTTGTCATTTCCTATGTTATTTATCACTTTTTGACATCAATTAAAGTTTTAAATTCACTTTCAAGATAATCATTATAATTGTAAATTGATAGCCATGGATATTAAATTTGATAACATACACCATTCTCTTCCATCTCAACAATTCAGTTAACAACAAACACAAGTTCATTTTCATACGCAATTCTTAAAGTTCTTGAGTTAGAAAATAACTAAATGTTACTTTGAGAAGCCAGAGTTACCTAATCTAAATTAAAAGAATAGAATTGAATTGATTATTTTTTTAAAGGCTTGGTTACCCAGCAGGAGGCTCCATTGGGAAGCAGGGAATTTTATTTATTTATTTTTTAAAGAGAAAGGGACAGTGAGAGAGAGACACACACACAGAGATAATCAATTTTTATTGAGTTTTTCACATGGCTTTCGTTGCCCTGACACTTAGTTGTGTACGTGGGTGCTGGGGTTTGAACCCGTGTATGCCGGGCAAGCGCTGTAACCGCCAAGCCACCACTCCAGTTCCTTGAATTGATTTCTAAAGAAATAAAATAATAGAATTACTAATTTTAAACAGCACCTCAGTATAAATAAATTCTTACACTTCGATTCAAGCATTTCCTGATACTTGCAGAAACAATTTCTAAATATAAATGTGGAAAAGAGCCGAATGAGGTATGATTAGGTTCTGAATAGTCCAGATGTGCCTCTCTTTTTACCCTGAATTCAGATTAGGCATTCTGGAGGAATTCTTAGTGAAAAGCAGTTATACCTGCCTTCTCTGAAATAACACCAGCCATCTATTTCTCTCAATTCAGCACATTATTTTTCTAAGGAAGACAAAGGATTAACTTCTTATTCATTTAGACATTCACTCTAATTGTTTTGAACTTTCTTGGCCAAATGGAGGGATCATTTTTTTGTCTTAAAATAAAACAGTAGCAGGGATTTTTTTCTCCCAAGAGAAAATTAATTCAGACCACAAAAGGGTTGCACTCCAGTTCAAGGAACTATGTGAATTAATTAGTGTTAGAAGAAAAATCTTTTTTCTTATTTGCATACCTTTTGTCTTGTTTCTTCCAAATAATGACTGCTTTGTTCAGTGCTTAAAAGGAATGGGGTACATTTTTCAGGCACATTTGGCACAGTGAAGGGTTGCATTACATCTCAGTAGGATTACTATATGTTTGACTTAATAACTTTCCTCAAGACATCAATTGTAATTTGAATTCTCATCCAATCAAAACTTAACTTACAATTAAAAACCTTTCCCAGTAAATCAATAGTGGAACTTAACACAAGTCTTTCATGCTCTTCTGACAAGTTAAGCCCAGCCTCACTAAAACAATCACAGTTCTACAATTTTTTTCTTATTTTTATTTATAGTCCCCAGAAACAAATTAAGATTAGAGGGTAGACATAAAATTGTAGCAAATTTAGTCAAGAAGTTTTGGATGATTATTATCTGAAAGGCTTCAATATATCTCAATATAGCACTTACTTTCCAAATAATGTCTCAAATACACAGGGCTCCTAAGAGGCTTAGCTTTTCTGGAAACTCTTGGCAATGCTAAATGTTGTAAACCTAGGTCATTTTCATGCTAGAAGAGTACTTGAAAAACCCACCTCTTGGCTTATGGCACATATAGGAGGATTCATCTTACTTGGGGGACTTCAAGGGAATTCTAAACTAGGGAGAGTCTGATTCCTTTCTTATGGAGAACTTGAATGCCCTGGAGAGTACTTCAGCTCTGTGGAGCTACCCACACTACTTACAGTGCTCAATCCAGGATTATACACAGGCCAATTCCAAATGAAAGAGTAGATAAAACAATCATTACTTAGATCAATCACTCAGATTTCACCTGCTCTTTCATAGAGTCAGACTAATTCTACAGAAAATAATGATTCCCTAATTAGGGTTAAGAATCACCTGACCTTTCATATCCAATTATTCCTAACTGGCCCTTCATAAGGCAACAGAGAAGGATGGTGGTTCCCAGTATTTGCTGCATATTAAAATTACCTGGGGAGATTTTCAAGCTCTCAATGTTCAACTCTCACCTCACATCAATTAAATCAGAATATCTGAGAGTGGGAGCTAGGTGCCAAGAATATTTAAAGATCTCCAGGTTATTGTAATATATCCCATCTTTGGGAACCACCAAAGTAGAATTTCAAGAAAAGTGGTGGGAAAAACACAGTCAAGGACTTTGACAAAGACAAAGTTTTTCTAATTAGAACCATTAGCCCAAATATTTGGAAATGTCTTCTTTTGAAGTAGAGTGTGAACATGCATTAAGAAAATGATACATAAATCTATGTCCTTAAACTACAGTGAAAGTTAAATGCTCATTTATAATTCTACAAGAGCTGAACATAAATACACATTGCTTGAGCATATATTTGATAACACGTCAAAATGCCTACCATGTATTAGTAAATATTTTTAAAAGTGGATTTGCACACTTTAAGTATTTAGTTCAAGAAGTAGTGGTATCCATTAAGAATAACTAATATTGTTTGCACCTGCTCTGCTTTCTGTGGAAAAAGCATCTTTTGAGCTCTTGGACAAGAACACAGCTGCATAAGCACTCAATAGATTGATTTCCAGATATAACCAGAGGTGATGCTAATTTTCAGAGAATATTGAGGACAAAACAGGAAAGAGGCATTTCACTGTGAGAAATATGCTTGCTCTCCTTGGGAACTATCTTGCTTCTTTATAATGAAAGACTGGAGCCATTTTGTACACCAAGACCAAGTAAATCAAGGAAACAAGTAGAATAATTCACAACTGTATTTGAGGATGCAGTAGAAAAATTAATTTGACAAATAATAAAGTTTTAAGCATTATAAATTGGTTTATAAAGTCCTCAGAATTGGTGATTGACCTACTGAATGAAGGCCTGACCTGAGATGAATAAGATCTGGCTATGCCCTCACTATTACATGTCCTGAAACAAATGCTTTCCCATGTAGTCTTTAGTCTTACAGACTGTACCTTGTCTTCTGTACCCTCAGTGTCATGTCCTGAGGACCATACACTTTGCTTGTCTCTTGGATCACATGAACACTCAGAAAAAAAAAATTGCTTCTTAGCACCATTTTGAGTCTCATGCATCCCATTGTCATGGTCTGTATCTGGAATGTACATCCAAAAGTTAACGTGTTAGGCTACGAAGTTCAGAGGTGAAAAGATTGTATAATAAGCTCTCTGACATCCATCCATTTGGTGGATTAATAATTTGAATGAATTTACTGTGAGGTGGGGCATGACTGGAGAAAGTAGGTAACTAAAGTTGAGGCCTTGGGTACTATATCTATCCCTGGCCCCTTCCTGTCTCTCTCTCTTCCTTAGTTTCCATGAGCTAACAAGTTTTCTTGGTCAATTCATTCCACCATGATGTTTCTGCTTTGTAGCTGGTTGACCATGGACTAAATCCTTTGAATCAATCAAAGAATATATTTCCTCTTCTAAATTGTACTTGTCAGGTATTCTGGTTACAGTGATGAAAAGCTAACTAACGTACCCATGATGTTTCCTCAGGACTTTATACATACAACCTGCGATATTCTCTGTGGAGGAGAGTTCTCTCAGGGCCCCAGAGAAGAAGGAAGCAGGGAAAGTTCCTTTCTTCCTTCAAATCTGTTCTTTGTTTGGCCACTCTTTTTTGTTGACAACTTCCATCTATTTGCTTCTCCAAGTGATCTCCCATATTATAGGTGACAGCATGGCTAAGGATGTGCTCTGATCCCATTGCTCATCTGACAGTCCTTGTAGTGATATTGTTAGGGAAGTGGGAAGATGAAGGTAAAGCACCAATGACTAGACAGTGGGACTATTCCCAAATTCTTGAACAATTTGAATTTACATTTTTGACACACTCAAAATCTCCCTCTTTTGGTGCTTTTTAAAATCTCACTCTGAATTTCCACCCACAACCTTTCATGGGGTCCGCTTTTCCAACCCCTAGGTCATGCCGTAGTGTTACTACTGCTGTACCTAAGTAAGTTTGTACAGCTAGCCCTTTGTTTTGGCATTTTTATAGGACAGAGGGTAGGCTTAGTGTTCTAGGTAACTGTGACTGACTTCGGTGTAGTCTTTCGCTGATGACAATTATAATGCTAATTTATTTTCTTCTGTATTGTGACTTACAAGTGATAATTAAGCTTCCATGGACAAAATTTGACAAAAATATCAGATATTTATTTTTTTATTGTGAATTTAAAATCAATTCACCAATTGGTTTTAAGTTGACCTGATTTTTTACATCTTTGTACTTCTTGATCTATTTTTTCAGGAAAGTCTGTTTTGCATCATATGGTAAAGTCTACTGGTTTCTAAGATTTGATATGATTTTGACCATAATAATATGTTGTTATAGCAAAATTAACCTTTTATTTTATTCATCTCATAACTCATCCAAAAAATACTATATTGAACACTTATAGTTTTTCAGAGGAAATGTCTGTCTAGAGAGAAAAAGTTTTGAAATCACAAGCATACCAGTTGATTTTTTAAATAATAATCACAGGGTGATTCTGTGGGACTACTAGGAACATAGTGTTGAAAAGAGATGTTCAAAGTTTGATCCTCGAGGTTTTGACATAATTAAAGATCTGAAAATGAACAGATTCCACTAAGAGAGATTAAGATAGAAGGAAAACAAGAGATGATGGTATCTTAGAAGCTAAATGAATTTTCAAGGAGGAGGGAGTAATCAAGTGTACAAAATGCTTCTAATAAGTGGAATAAAAGAAAAATTGAGATTTTCCTAATAGATTTGCCAGTAAGGATGATTACTAGCAACCATGTTAAACACAATTTATATAAGGAAAGAGAGAATATGATTTTTGTATGCCCTGGGCATACGGAAGAAGTAAATAGTCTCTCTCTCTTTCCAATGTCTCACTTCCAATCTGTGAAATGGCTGATATGGGATGGATGGAGAGAGAAAGAGAGATAGAGATTGTCCAGCTCTAAGAAATACCCTATGTTGTTGACCAAGGACAAGATCCTCTATTCTGGCATATCACAGATTCTTACCTGGGTGGGATCATCTCCAAATAGCAAATACCATATCTTGCACTTGATTATCTTCTGTTTTCAATTCCTGGCAATGTTTTTGACACACTATGTGAAATCTGTCCTTAGTTTAAGAGGAAACTCCATGCTCAAAGTAATACACAGCATGGATGGCTCTGTGTCCTCCGGTCCCTCTGCCAACTCCAGAAGCTCTAAGAGCCCAAGGTGCAAAGACAGCACCAAAGAAAGAAGGTGATCTGCTTTTTCCATCATTAGTGCATAAAGCTGCACAGAAAAAAATTGTTTAAAATTATTATGGCAGGGTATCTACTCTTGATGACAAAAAGCAATTTATCTAAATAGGCGTAGTTCAGCGTGAGAAATGACTATAATGTGGATGTGTGTATGTATGAGTGTGTGCCTGTGTGTGTGGCATATAGTGTAGTACACAAAAAACATAAAATGTACTTTTAAAAGTTATTCTCCCCCAACCAAGGACTCTGCAATTTCCCTGTTACCATTCTTCTCTATTTTTCCTTTGTAGTCTACAGTGAAGCAATCCCCTAACTGAACTTTTACTCTCTTTCCCTCTCCCTCTTCTCTAACCCTGTGACTTTGCTGTGGTTTTCATCTCAGCAAACGGCATCATCTTCTGTTTTGTAATTCCAGCCACAAACCAGAGAGGTGTTCTGATTTCTGATGTCTCACTCTCAGACACACTCTACATATAATACATAAATACATATAATTTATTATTCAACCCTCAGATGCTTCTTACAGTGTTTTTTTTTTAAGAGAGAAAGGGATGGTGAGAGAGAGAGAGAGAAAGACAGAATCAATTTTATTTAGTTTTTCATGTGGCTTTCGTTGCTCCAGGACTTTGTTGCATGTGTGGTGCTGGGGTTTGAACTTGCATCCTTGTGCATGCCAAGCAAGTGCCCTAACTGCTGAGCCACCATTCCAGCCCTCCAGGGTAAGTCTTGAATGCATCCACATCTCTTATCTAGTTTAAATCACTACCATGCTTCATAAAACCATCACAGTTTCTTGCTAATGTGTGCATATGTATATTCTTTTATTATTCTTTGTACAGAGTAGTCCCAAGTTATTTTTCTTAAATGTAAATCCAATGATTTCACTCCCTCTGCTTGAAACTATTCCATGAAACTTTCATTGTGCCGAGAATAAATTTAGCATTATTTACCTGGGCTGTGTGATCATGTCACTATCTATATCTTTAGCTACATCTCTTTCCATACCTCAGTCAAACTTTAGTGGGATTCTAGCAGTTCTTCAGTTACTCCAACTTATCTTCTACCTCAGAGCTTGTGTCTCAAAATGCGTGTTTTCTTACTCATCATTAGCTAATTCTTACCAGTCTTCCAGGTTAGAGTTTAAATTCTACTACTTCTCTAGTATAAATCAGGTCCCATCTAAAAATTTTTTAGGCACAATTTGTATGCCTTATTTAGTGCCCATTTCCCTCATTGTGTTTTAAGACCCCTAAGGTCAAAGATTGTGTAGTATTTCCCCCACTCCCACCCTGTACCCTGGTGCTTGTATTAGTGCCTGGTCTGCACTGAGCATTTTACAATTTTTTATATCACTGGTGATTAAAACACTCATTGATAAGCTTATGCAGTGTTAATGAAGTATTTTATGTACCTATTTAGATCAAATGTCAAGTATAAACATCATCCAAATCCAACAGGGCCTTTCAGATGATCCTTCATTACATGTGACTTAGGCAGTCCCAGGAATATGACTCTTTTTTTGAATGTTAGTATCTTTTGGGAGCCCTTGACTTTTTCCCAAGTTTGACACATTGTATTTCTTGAAAAGGTACTAATTTCATTTGTTAGGTTGTCTATACCTAGTACATACCAGACATAGTGATGTTGCCTCCCAAGTCTCTGGCAATGCTGATTTAAACAGAACTATCTTGCTCATATTGAGGCATCTATTCTCAACTAAGAGTTAGAGTTTACTTTCTTCTGTTTCCAAGTCCAGTCTTACTGAAGAAGCATAAAGTCAGCCATAAGCTGTACCCACTTCTGGGTGCAAATTTATCATTTCAAGCTTGAGACATTTTTCTGACTTTCTTGAATTTTTACTTCTTAAATATTTGGCAGCTGCAACTGGAAAATAGCATTCTCATTTCACTGGTCTAACTTAAAAAAAAAAAAAGAAAGACTACCTCACATGGTGCTAAAAGTGGCTTTTATACTCTTGTGACAGTTCTCCGTTTAATCAGAGGGCTTTCTTAGGCAAAAAGGAGAACTCTTCAGTTTACAAAGGACCTTTGCTCTCTGGCCATCTCTAATATATTTCTGCTGCTCTTAACAGGCTCTCTCTCCCTTCGTAGTCAGAGAAAAGATTTCTGCACAATGATCCTTAATTAAGATACTGTCCCCAGAAGCTGTCAGCTGCTGTGATTTTAGAACTGCAGAAATTTCTCAGGAGAAAAACAACTATACATAACTATAACAATTAAATAACACTATTTACATAGTCATAATAACCCACTAAGAAGTGTTGTTAGCTTCTTTCTTGGAACCATTTGAGAGAAGATTCAGAATGGATAAGTAGAATTTTAACCCTACCACACAAAACAAGAGAGATGAATAGAAGTCTTTTAAGTTTCAGGCTTTTGAATCTAGATGAAACACATTTTTTTGGTTTGTTTTTTGCACAATGCTAATGATGACGATGACAATCACAATGGTGACATTCATCAACATTTATTGAGTGCTCATGTATTGCATACTCTGAGCTAAACATTTGCAATTATAGTCCAATTAACTCTTTTTAAGCAGGTAGGAATTATTTTCTGTATTTTCAGGTGAGAAAACTAAAACTTCAGAGAGGCTGAGAAAATTCTTTCCAAATCTACTTTGAGATTATATGATTTTATTGCCAATGACCTGAAATAAATTATCCTAAAGTTAGTTTAAAAGCTGTAGGAATTTGTATGTGCAGGTCAAAGAAACACATTTTTGCCTTGAAATTATGAGACAGAAAGCGCAATGATCTATGACACATCAGTGAATTTCATTGCTAGAATTTGACATGTGATGGTGAGAGTACCACATTACAGTGTAGACTTCTATTTCCTTATTTGAACATTTTGAAACTAGCCCTACAACTCTATGAATTTAAGATGACTGAAGATTTTTAAATTTCCATCTTGTGATTGGAATAGCAGAGTGAATCTTTTACTGTATATCGGCCCTCATAGGCCAACTCTGTGTGAAACTTTTGATCATTTCATGAGTGCAAAATGATGCTTACCTTTAAATTTCAGCTGGCTATTTCCAGTCACAATCCATTTTTTGAGTACTGCCTCATGCCGTTTCAAAACAGCAACAGGGATATCCTTAAGAGCAACAATATTGCCCTGCTAGATGATTATCAGTGTTAGGAGATGAAGCAGATTCCTGTTGCTTGATCAAGATGTTTAAAATCCCATTCTGCACAAACGGAAATGCTTGGAAGGGTATCATGAGAAGTAATGGTAATTTTTAGATTGCCTGTCAACCCTAAGCCCATTTCTATCCATCACGGAAATGATATAACTTTTACTTCTTGTGCTTTTCTGATTTGCATAACCAACAGTATCCATGCCACCCACAATTTTTTCCAGCTTCACACTAAAGCAGAACTTTGATTTGTAATGACTTAACTGACCTGAGCCTATTAATTCCATTTTGAAAAATGTATGACTCAACTACCAATTAACACAGAAATAAGAAATGAAATGGAATACCAAATTAAAGGTTTATATGTCGTCTCTAACAATACTCTCAGTAGCAAAATGTATTTTTATGCAGTTTTATGGAAACACGGAAACATCTTGTTTTAGTCACTATCATCTGATTTTAATTTGCTATTCTTTCTCCTCTAGCAAGTACGAGTGGAGAAAAACAGTTGCTTTAGTGCTAGTGGATTGAGTATATCAATTAAACATTCTGTGTTATCATTATATTTCTTAAAAGTACACATGTGAGTTGAGATGTAAGGGGTAATCAAATTATGAGCCACTCTTTAAAAAGCTTTGAAAGCAAGGTCATAGCAAAGGAAGGCGTGGCACCAGAGAAAAGCTGACTGGTGGCAGTTTGGCAATAACATTTTCTCAGTGCATTTACCACAGTTTCATAGGATGTTTTCAGTCTGAAAGATATTTTTGCCAGAGTCTTGAAGGTTCAACTCTATGCCATAGTCTGAACTAAGCAGGCTACAGTTTTCTGCTTACAAAACTTAGAAAAGATCAAGGTAAAAGAACAGAATGTCACTCTTCAAGATGGCGATCTGAAGACAAAAGGCTTCCATTGCACCCCCGTGACTGATCAGAATATCTCCGGCTTCTCACCAGTTTTTTAAGGTGTGTTTTGGGAAATGGCATTATGAATCACCAGTTCTGATCTCAGCATTGGTTTTGGGGAATAGAAACCTATCAGCGAGCGAACAGGGATTCTTTGTCCCGCGCACCCGCGCGGCGGTGCCCGCCGGCTGTCCCGCCGGCAG
>PVKS010042513.1:0-15385 GCA_004027875.1 Aplodontia rufa | reverse complement strand
CATGAGTTAAATCCAGATAAGATGTAATGCTTTACAATCTAATACTTTTTTTTAGAATTATAAAGGGAAAGGGAAGGGAGGGATAAGGGAGGGTAATTGGGGGGGCACTCCTGGAGATAATTGCAATATCCAGAATATTTACACATTTTATACACATTTTATATTAATTTGTTAAAATCGTGTAAGGTTGTTCAAAAAAAAAAAAAAGCATCTTTCTTCAAGGTGAACAGCAGGGTGAGCTCTCCAACACACGAGGCTGAAAGACAATTGAATTTCAGACAATCATCGAAAGAGCTCATATTTTGTAACTGTTGGGTAGAAGGTGCAATCAAGGAAGAAGATTTCCATTAGCAGTATTCTCTCCAGTCTCGGAAGTGTGCAATATTAGGCAGAATGCTGGGTTTTTCTCATGTCCACTTTCCATTCTGCTCTGCTCACAGTTCTTTCTTTCTTTCTGTTTTTTTTTTCAAGTCTGAACATTTCCATAGCTCTCTTGTATCAATGGGAGGCTGATAAAATTTTTTTACTAATGATGCACAAACTTCAGTGTAAGATTTCTGGAAACATTTTTGTTTTTTTGATATACATACTGTACTTTCCGGCTTTTTCCTTCTCTTCATTCCTTCTTCATGCCTGAAACACGGAAATGATATTTAAACACTGTGACAGTGAGGAAAAGGCTGAGAGGCTCACGTGGACATTGGCCCTGAAATCTCTAAGCTGCTTAGATTGTGACAGTAGTTGCTACAGTCAGACTTCTCATTAATTGACGATTAAACCAGTACACATTGAAACAGATTTCCGTTACTTGCAGATGAACCAAATTCGTAACTGACACAAATGCCTTCTGAGGTGAGGAAGACAACTGGCAGAGACTTCATGTTGAGCATGGCAGTTCCAGCACCTTCCTCCAGTGTCCGCAGCAGAAGTCTGTCTACTCACTGGTGGGCCTTTGCTGGGTAAGCACGTTTCACGGGCCTGACTGTCATAATCTGTCCACACGTCCAAAATACACCCACACATTGTTCTTTTCCCATTTTTAACCTTATCATATGTCCCCAAAGAACTATTTTTTAAAAAATTATGACTGACCATTCCAGGTCTACTAAGTAGTGATATCGTGTCTAACAGAACTTTGGCTTTACTTTTTGCTGTTGTTGTTACAGGGGACTAGATGGGAGAAGAGGATGGCTGAATACACCCATGACTTTCATTATTTAATTAATTCATCAAATAATTATTCAGTGCCTACCATGTACCAGACATTGTGTTAAGATTTGGGGATATAATATAAAAGTAAGAGGTACTACCTTAGTATTATGGTCTAGACTTGGGACCATATTGTTACTCTATTAAAAGATTGCTATGAGACAGGTATATGTTAGATGCCTCATATGTATCATCTTATATATAGAGAGATTTTATGAATATGTTATAAGGGATAGAAGATGGAAAAGTTGGGATTCTACCTGGCTTCAAGGTTATAATCCTAACCAACTTGAAAATCCCCAGTAACTCTGTTTCTATTAGGAAATACATGAACTCCACATGTCCTGATACTGGCTTAGTGAGTGAGAGGAATAGAAAAAGAGATGGGTACTGAGGGGGGAAGTAAATGGAAAGAGACTTTTTTTTTTCATGGAAGATATCATGAAGGAAGATACCAAGATATTCAAGTGCATACTGTGTTTAAGTAATGGCAAGTCAGGGAGTTGTGTTGTGAAGGATATTATGGGTATCAGCTCTCCATATCACCCAGAGCAAAGTTCAGCTGTCTTCATGCTGTCCTCTTTGGCTAGATGAAGCTAAGGTCATCATATTTATGTGGTTGCCAGTTCTGCAAGAGATGTGACCTAACAAGATAGGGTTGAAGAGAATGTGGCATTGGGAAGCCTAATAAATAGGCAAAGATAAGGACAAAGTGTTGAGTAAAGCCAAAGCCAATGCAAGAATGAGTCAGGTGGATGGATCCTACAATGGGTGGAGGCATCAGAAACCAAGAAAAGATATATATTCCAGACTAGTGCAGGCCTGGTAATCAGACTGAGGGCAGATACGGTCAAATAAGATGGACTCTAGGCTACTGTCCCACAGGAACACACAGAAAATTTTTACTGTCTAATATGGGACAGCACAAGTCTTTTCCAGACTGCCCCATTTATGAGGCATCTATTCTAGATCTTAAAGGGTTGGGTCTAAAATAGGCCTTGTAGTTTTTAGATTTTTTTTCAGTGATGCTTATTTTACATGTCCTACATGACACTTAAACCTCATGGCAAATTGGGATTCACTTATCTGGCTCATCGTCCAGGATAGTGGAGACTTATTCACCAGAGTCTTTAGCATTTTAAAAAATAAATCTGGAAAGTTTTCTCCCATACTCTGCTCAGGGATATTGACCCAGATTCTGTTACTTGTGACATTAATTTGTGAACCTGATGACCATCACAGATCCCCTCCTGTGACTCTAGCAGTTTTCCCCTGAACACAGCTCACTGGTCTGGATGGGGTTGCACCTGTACCTGTGAACCTAAGGGATGCTATTTCAGCTGAGCTGATCTATTTGGCATACACACCACAGCAGAATCATGGCATGGGGTTCCGGGATGTTGTCGGCCACGTGGGCACAAACATACCCTCTGTCTTCTTCATGACTGGCTCAGCAGTGGTGATGTTTTCCGTTGTTTCTTCTAGGGAAGGGCTAGTCCACCATCATGTTTTGGTGATGTGGGCTGGCCTTAAGGAAAGCAGCTGCTTTACTCCAAAAGGGTTATTTGAGAGTGATTATACATTTCCTGAGATTCTTTAAACATGAGGGAAAGCATTTTTTTTTTTTAAGAATAGAGTTAAACTTTTAAAAACTCAAACTGGAAAATCAGTTGTAAGATCCTTTCTCCCACAGAGACCCTAAAGAACACTCTGCTAGGCAACATCCTGTTATATCTTTACGTATTTGTCATCCATCTTCTATTTTACAGAGAATCTCTGTAGGTAACTAAGGAAAAACCTCCCGACTTTTTTTCCCTCTATGCACACTATCATTGAGATAATATTTCTTCTAGGTTTTCATCCTATTTGGAAATGATTATCATTCCTCTCCAGATGCTTTGAGATAATGTCTTTCCTTTTCTCATTTTTTATTCTTTCAAGACTTATTTCCTCTTATTCTTGTATAATTTAACAAATCAAATCACATCTTTACTTACACTTCCTATTTTCAGTTTAAGTCTTTGGCATCTCTTTTCAACATCTCTTTTCAAAGCCTTCTTAATGATACTGAAATTTTAGAGGTAATTCACATTACATTCTCTTATAACATTCAAGCATATGCAAATATTTCAAGGACATATGGAAGTTCTTGTGAGTTTTTTTATGAGCTATTTTTAAACATGCCTTGATTTTCCTGATTTTTACTTAAAATGTGTTTAAAATATAATCTTCCATTTTTTTCTAAAGTCTTAGAAAATAAAGATTCCATACTACTTAAATATTTATTTCTATTGGGAGTTAGCTGTTATTTCTTTTCAATTTTAAGGTATTCATCCACTTATATTTTCAACCCAAGTCTATTTGATTGTAGACTATCTTATTCTTTGATATTAGAGGTACTATATTAATGCTTACTGGAAAAAAGATTGCATTTCTAATCTGTGGATATATTGCTTTTCTTACAAAATGCTAATAGTTTTGGTTGAAAATTTCTGAAGAAAGGCCTCTCAGAGCAAGGTTTTATTAAATTCATCAAACATTTATTAGGCACAGACTATGTTCCTTGCTTTGAATTGGAGAAACAAAGATAAGTAAGACTACATCCTGTTCTGCAAGCTAAGCCCTATAGGAAGTGTGGATGTTTTGGGGCAGACAAAGGAATATGTCCTTCAAAAGTTCATGTGTTGGAAGCTTAATCCCCACATGTATATGTTAGTGGTATTTGGAGGTGGGGTATTTGGGAAGCAACTAGTATTAGATGAGATTGAGGATGGGACACCCGTGGTGGCATTAGTTGCTTTGTTATAAGAGAAAGAGAGGCCTAGACGAGCACGTTTGGTCTATCTCACCCATGTGATGCCCTCTTCCATGTTATGACACAGTAAGAAGGCCGTCACCAGATGTTGGTGCCATGCTCCTGGATTTCACAGCCTCCAGGCTCTTGTAAAAATAATTGTGGGTAGAAGTGGGAGAGAAGAGGTTGTACCAGGCAGAGACAAAAAGATGGGAAAATGCAAAAATTATAAAGATGGGAAAGTGCAAATTTTTTTGAAGATTAAAGAAAAGTACATTTTTCCTGTAGCATAAGGTCATTGGGTTTGATTAGAAAGGAACATTTGGGGCCATGTGATAGATAGCTTCAGATGCTAACCTAAGGGATTCATATTTTCCCCTAGTCAATGGAGAGCTATTAAAGGTATTTGCATTAACGTATCTTTATTTTATACTTTAAATGTCTGATTCCTTTTAGAGGAATTTGAAAATATTGTATATTAAAATAACTTGCAACTAAAAAGAATTTATGGACAGTTTTCTACAGTACAAAATTTTCTCATGTTTTATAAAGAAATGGGCCTTATATTCTGAATTCTTAAAATGTGCTTCTGTAATCCAAAAATGGAATAAAAATATCAATATAAAGGGAAATAGCTTTTCTGGAATTAAGAAACAAGCTACTGTATTGTACTTGTAAGACAGAGTCTAACTGAAAATATGATCAGTGGTAAATAATAAATTAACTCATGGGTTGAGTAGCTTTTCTCAGTATGATTAACATAAAAGTTGCTAATGTCATGAAGATGTTAAAAGTGATATTATAGTTAGAATAAAGAAAAGACTGGCAGATATATAGGTTTAATAGCAGAACTAACATGAAGAAATAGTATCAAAACAGAAATGATTGGAGTTAAGCATAAGAAAGACCTTAACTACTAAAATGATAAAATATTAAAAAGTAATACTTAAAAACGTTTTTCTTCTGGTCTCTTTTTGAGTAAAGGAGTCTCCACAATTTTGTCATGTAATTTTTTGCAGCAGGCACAATTTAGCAAATATCATTTGAACATTTACTTGGTGCAAGGCACTAGAGTAGGTGCAAGTGATTTCATAAAGAAGGGACTTTCTTACAGCTGGTGGAGAGGGATCCTTTAAGCAAAATGTGGTGATCTCATATGGCAAAATCCTATGCCACAAATAATCTGAACATGCTTTTCAGAGAGCATTACATTCACTGGCTCATTGACTACAGGTTGAAGCTCCTCTAGTGAATCTCGCCAGCAAATGAGAAGAGCCGGGAAGACGTGATGATCTACAGAGCACTAGACCAGGACATGAGCTTTCCCAATGCTCAGTATTTTCCTTATCACGTTTTATAAAATTGGGTGTTTTGTGAGTTCAATTGTGTAAAAGAGAAGCTTGAAATGAAAAGAAATAAACTATCCACCAGAAAATAGACAAATAATCAGGTATTGTTTATGTGAATAACTCTAATAGAAAATAGAAGAGGTATTTCAAAAGCATTCATTACAAAATCCTGCACTGCCTTGGAAACCGCATGAAAGAAATTAGTGACAAAAAAATGAACAAACACAAAAGTGGAAAAGGTACAAAGCATACAGTTAATTGAAGTTTTAGAAGAGTCACCTTTAAGGATGGAGTTCAACATAAAAGAAGAAATAAGCAGGCATTAAGAAAAAAAAACCAATTCTTTTTCCCAAGATAACCTCATATTGAAAGTTTATCTGAAATAACACTGAATATTCATTTGTGCTGTTGAATAATTTTTAGAAAGAGAATTTAATTTTTAACCAAGAGTCAAGTTCCCTTCAACATAGAGGTATATATGCATCTAGATATTTCTCAGGGTAGAATACGGTCCAGTACTCCCCTTTACTGTGGAAAACCCTGGGCCTGATTTATGTTAGAGCTCTCAATGATACTTGAACAATTTCCATCAAGGGCAGAAGTCCAGTGAGAGATTGGCTTGATATACACAAAGTTGTAGCAAAGAGATTATGATTCTTTTATCTGAGAGTTTGGGCTGAATATTTAAAAATTTATTCATAATATACATGAAAAGTTCTTGATTTCTAATTGTTTCTTTTCTCATCCTTAGGATGTCACTGCAGTTGCAGGGAAGGACTGTAACTCTTTCAGCATCAAAAGTCCCAGATGCAAGACTCATTTTTGCATTCTGAACTTGCCTTCATCCCTACTGAAGGTGTACCTCACTCACGTGGACTTTGCATCAGTGTAGACTCTACCTCCTTATTGATGGGACATTTTGTATATGTTTGTAGGTGCAGAGTTGAGATCATTCCAAACACTAATGATGTCAAATGAGAGGCTGGGATTTAGAGTATCCTAAAAATGGACCAAATGACCACCATAGCTGCGTGTTAGGTATTGATTTGACTATAACAGAGACAAAATAATAGTGGCTAAAGAAGACAGATGTTTCTGTCCCAAGTGATGCTGAGGGCAGGCTGAAGGTCAGAGCTGACAGGCAGGACAATTAGCAATCTTTGCCAAAGGTTGTAATGGTAATTTATACTCGATTTACAGGAGAGGCTCATTATTGTGCTCTATCAACATTAGCTAGCATACAACACAGGCCTGGGTTCTCCGTGTTAATGGAGGCGTGACCTACTTAAAAAATGCAAACAAATAGCAGATAAAGCAACACATGCTGGCATCGGTGAGTTTGTTCCATGCTGCTTATCTATTTCCCACCAAACTATATAAATTGTGAACTTATTAAATATATGTTGACAAGTTAATTAATGAAACGTAACAAGACACAGGGCCAATTAGCACTCTCAGGCTAAATTGGGTTCAAAGCTCTAATTACTAGGAACTTTTGAATTGTGATGAAATTACTGACATGTGTAAACCTTTAAATT
Organism: Aplodontia rufa; assembly: GCA_004027875.1. Classification (NCBI taxonomy): domain Eukaryota; kingdom Metazoa; phylum Chordata; class Mammalia; order Rodentia; family Aplodontiidae; genus Aplodontia; species Aplodontia rufa. The sequence continues at coordinate 8,495 of PVKS010042513.1, read as the reverse complement.
GGGCTATTAATTGTATCACATGATAATTCTAGAAATCTACACATTCTTTTCTATCATAAGTAGAGCAGATTATCTGAAATATTTTCTTAAGTGGAAAATTTAAGTTTTGAAAACTAAATTTTTTTTTGGAAAATATACACATTTCAGGATTCCTTTTTCAAGATGTAATTAAGGATGTAAATAATAATTTAAATCTTAGAAGTTTCATTTGGTTTACAGGTTTTATTGTATCTTTCCTTCTGGTATTTAAATGTTATCTGTGACCAATGATTCCTGTCATCAGGATGGGAAAACAAAAATTCAAGGGTGCTACCCCTGGAAATTGTGACATGTGAGTCTGGGGTAAGGCTTAGGAACTCGCATTTTTAAAAAGTTCTACAGATGCTAGGAATCTGGCTTAAGTGAATTACTCAGGAGCTCAGGTTAATGTAAAAATAATGTCTGACAGATTTGAAATATTAGATGCTCTGAAAAAATGCATATAGGTCATTTTCTTTGTATTAAAAATAATTTTGATATTGTTAGTATGTTGGCAAAGGAGGTTCTTCTTGGTTTTTATGACTTTCATGAACCTGTTGGCTAAAACAGATCTCTTAAAGAATCCACCCAACACCTAAGATGAGATTTACCCTACCACCCTCCCACCATCTTAATTTTTAAATATGAGAAATCTTTCAAGTTTTTGATGTTGATTATATGGGTTTTTCACTGGCTCTGTCATTTTCTCTAAATTCAATATTTTAAAAACAGTACTGAGAGCAAGTTTTGCCTAAGGAGCCTGCCATATAAGTGTTACCAACTTTTTAATAAGTTGTTTCAGTGCAGAAGAATTAATCTCACAACTGTGGAGCTGGGAGGTCTGGGCAGCTGTGGTAGAGACTCTGCCAGTGATGGCAAAACATAGCCTGGGCAGGGTTCCAAGTTCAGCTGACGTTCCTATGCCAGTGAGAAGGGTCCAGGATGGTTTCCAGCTTCCTCTCTGGGGCTGGTTGCCATGGAGACTGGCCTTTACCAGCAGGAACACATTTGCCATCTGACCCTGAGGAATAAATCGGTGACCTCACTGTAGGCAGGGGACTGGAGACTGATTGTCCTGAAGCATCATCTTCAGTCTACTCAACAACTCTGCTGACTTCAAACAGTTTTTTTTTTTTTTTTCTCATTTTGAGTCTGTTCTATGGCATTCTGCAGAGCTGGACTCAACCATACCAGCACCTCACTGCGCTCCAAGTGGCCTCCACTGGAGGATTTATGCCTTTGCAAACACAGGGCACATTTCTTTGTTTCTTTTCAGAAATCAAGAGGTGATTCAATCTCAGTAAACAAAGAAGTGATTACCAACGTGTTTACTTGACTAGAATTCAGCTTCCTCTGAATGCAATTCCTTCCATTCCTAGTAAAGGCATTGTGCATTTCAAATAGTTATCTTTCTTAATCCCTTTTCTTTCTTTCTAGCTTGGAAAATATATATAATTTAGCTCTCACTCAAATCTAAATGAGATGACTTTCAAAGGCCATTCAGGCCTTCATGTTTGTCCTTTGCAAAAACAAGCAACTGCGATTCTGTAGAATTTAAATGCAGCTCATGTTGGCAGCTAGACATGTTTTCCACTGTTGGAATGCAAAAGAAAATTTTACTTTACAACTGCACTGTGCCACTCCTGACATTGATGAGTCCTGTATTCACCAGAGGGGGGGAAAATTAAAATATCTTACCTGTCTGCACAGTATCCTTGGTGGTTATACAACAATAAAATATTCAGCAGTCTGATAAATTTACTGTTAGAACTGACAGACCAAGTTGAAACTGGTTGAGAATGTGTACAGTGTATCGTGTTCCTACTTTCTTTAAATTAGCTTTCTATCATAACAACCGCATTCAGTAGAGCTCATATTGTCTCAATTATAAAGTCAACTCAAAGACATTAGCACTAGATTGCTTCGGCAAATCTGAAATATTTTTAACTGTTGACGAAAGGTTTGGTTTCATTATACTGAATTCCAGAGTTAAACTATGGTAATGTGATCACTTTCTCAGAGTTACATCATTTGTATGGTCCCCAAAAATCACCACAACTTCCTAGAATTTCCCAAAAACTGTTCAAAGTAAGCGGTTTTCAAGTCAGTGGGAATTGCACAGGCAGCTGATACACTTTATCCATTTGTTTATTAGAAACAGGTTGCAGATAGCCAATTTTTGACGTGAATCTTCTCATTTTCCAAAGAATATTAGAAATACCTCAGTCAATGTACCATAAAGGCTCAATTCAAGTTTTGATAATAAGCCTAAAGGCATATTAACAAGTGAACCTATTGTTCTACGTGGCAAAATGTCAGCTTTACTTTCCCATTTTCCCCTTGTCATAGAAATAAATTCTCGGGACAGAAACCCAGAAAAATTCTTTGACTGAATATTTTTAGCCATATGTCACCAATTCAGTGCACAGAGAATGATAATAATTTTCTTTCTACTCTTTAGTTTTTAGTTAGGATGGACCCTGGTAAGAAATGAAATATGAGAGAAAAGCAGAAGTTGATCAGCAGGCATACTTCTCGTTACATGGGCGATATGGAGAGAAATCTGTAAATTTCAAGGAACTGGCTTAGACTCGGGCATAAAGGCCGTTCCCTGCCGAAGCAGAGAAAGAAGGATATCACAGGGAATTATCCAAGAAAAGCACATAAACAAGACTAAGGTTTGTTTTGTGGATTTAAGTGGGTGTCTTCTTCACTGATAAGAGTCTCTAGTGATTTAGAGCCCTCCCTCCAAAGCAGGCACAGAAAGTACAGGGGGAGAGACACCCTTACAAATGAAGATTTCCTTTAGAGTTGTAAATTTCCCTTAGAGAAAGGTAGCTTGTACTTTGTTTTCAGAGCTTCTCTAGTTTTTGCCCTTTCTCAAAATAATCAGCTCAAAATAATTGTTTTGCCCAAAAGGCATGTTTTAGGGTCGCATCTTCTGGTCTCCTACAAAGGACAGACTTCAGAGATATCTCCGTGAAAGAAGGGGACAATCACTTCATAATGTTTGGAGTTTTAAACACCTAGCTTTGTTAAACGAAAACTCTTGAGCCTGAGGGATTTCTGAAATAAAAGGAATTATCAAATCATTACAGATTCTAGCCAGAAAAAGACCAAAAAGACCAGGGCCTGGGACAAGATCCTTACTTACAAGCAGCAAGTCGAGGTAGCAGTTTGGAAATTTGGTCACTTGGCTGAGAGCTAAGAGTATTCTCATAAGGAAAATTTGGGGATGGAGAGCTTAAATTGCTTACATCGAACCTACATTGATTATAGATGGGAAGGGTGTGATTATCTGAAATAGGGGAAGTTTTGGGATAGGAGGATGATCCATAACAAGTACTTGTTTCTGGGTTGGTTCTAGTTAATATTTTGGAAAGTTCATTTATAAACTGGCTGGGGGTACCTGATGCTTGACTACCTGGGTTTATAAGTCAAAGGTTCAACGTATGTTCAAAAATGTGGAACAATTTCGTTGGTTTGATCTGCAACTGTTAACTGAGTAACTTCCCTTACTTCTTCTCCCCTTTATTCTCTGGCCCTTGTAATTAAATTAGCACACCTCAGAATTTTTCTTTTATCAGCTTCTTTAGGATAATAGGTGGGTATGGAAGGTGAAATCCTTTATTTTTAAATCCAGGTATTTCAATCTATTGACAGAAGGTCCAAATTCATTTGAATAATGGAATAGTTCTATAGTTTTTCTTTTCTTCTAGAAAGAACTCTGTGCTCTGAAAATAATAACAAAGTAGATGATTTTATTTCTCTTTATTTAGTGAGAATTAGGTTTCTTGACTTTCTTTTATCTTATTTCAAATTGCATGGTTTTGATGAATTTTCCCATCTCTCTACCTTTTATATCTTAACCTGGAATCTGATTATTAGTATATACATATTTCTATACTGACATTTTAACCAGCTACATTTCCTGAGGTTTTGGTAATGTAGAGGGGAAGGAAAATGGTCACTGAAATGAACTGACAAAAGATTCCCAGGAGAAAAGGCACACACATTTATCAGCGTTCACAGGGACATCACAGGAAGGTAATTACTAATAATCCAATGAGATTTAAAAACTTTTATGCCCTTCTTCACAGAGGAGAGGAAAATGAGGGAATATAGGCATTTTGAGGGGTAGTGGATGCATTTCAGGGGAACAGACCATAGTGTGTAAGTGAATCTTTCTGGAAGTTGAATGCACCAAAAAACATAGTAGTTTGTGGCAAAGTCTGTCTGGGTGTGCTGATACAGTCTCACTCTTTTTTATAGCCACATGAGTTCATTCTTCCCTGGTTAGTGGAATCTCAGGAAGGTGATTGAAGGAAATTGCATTCCTCTTTTGGTGGATCCTGTATTTAGATAGATAAGGAAATTCCAGAAAAAAATCTCTCCGTGGGCTTACAGTGGAGAGAAACAGGGGAGAGACTGACTTCAAGGCCACTTCCGTGCCCCTCCGGTTGGTTTCCTTTGATTCAAAGTGCTTAACCAGCTAAAGCATTGTACTTTGGAGTAATGTTTTTCTGAGTCCCAACAGTAATTAATATGAAAATATTTTGAAATTTTAGTTGTTTTAGTGAAAATATTTTGATGACCCAGAGAGTTTGGAGTTCAGAAGTGTTCTGAATTTATAGAGTTCAAGTTTAATCCAATTTCTCAGAGAACTTTTTCTATCATAATTATGTTATTTCTCATGAGCTAAAAATTGCTCCTCTGGTTCATTTAATAAATCTAAAAAATTGGAAAATCTCAAAGGGAAACCTACTTATAGTTTACTCTTTAATGCAATTTAATGTTAAAACTGGGACTACATTTCCCAGTTTGTGTAAAGACTAATTCAACTCAATTTTCATTGCATATGGGAAAAGCAAGACATAAATTGCATTTGGGGAAAGCAAGAATCTAAGTGCTTTAATCCTGGTAATCATCTGTCATTTCTGTTTGCTAGAAAATGTCATTTCATCTAGGACTCTCTAAAGGGAAACAATTTGAGAAGCCTCTGTGAACTGTTTTGTCCCAAGTTCCATCCTGGTTGTCAGCTTAGAGAAATGATGGCTTAAGTATTACAAGACAACACACAGTTTACTGAGTAACTGTTCCCAGTGTGGGTCATTCAGGAATGCCTGTTAAATGTCCTTTTCTTGGGTATTTTTCTGCATTGACCTCCCTTAGCCAACTCCTCTGCCTTTCGATCTCCTTTTTCTACATTACTGATCTTCTCTTTGTCTTTATGACATCCTATCTTACCCTCTTTCCTTTATTTTACTCTAGCTTTGAATTTCTGAGTTTGACTAATTTCATTCCGCATGATATATCAATTTTCATCTATTTATCAGAAAATGCCATGATTTCATTCTTTTTTTTAATGGCTGAGTAGAACTCCATCATATATATATATATATATATTCCACCATTTCTTAATCCATCTATTGATAGGCATCCGGGTTGATTCTATACTTTAGCTGTTGTGAATTGTGCTGCTATAAACATGGAAGTGACTGTGTTGCTGTAGTATGCTGATTTTAGATCTTTGCGGAAAATACCAAGGAGTGGCATATCTGGGTCTTATGGTGGTTCCATTTCTAGTTTTTTGAGGAATTGCCACACTGCTTTTCAGAGTAGTTGTAGTAATCTGCTGTCACACAAACAATGTACACATGTTCCTTACCCCCCACAACCTTGCCAGCATTTATTATTTGTGTTCTTGGCCACTGTCATTTTGAATCCCCACTAATTGTGATAGACTCAAGATAGAGGAAGAAGTCTTTTTTTTTTTGGTACTAGGGCTTGTATCCAGGAGTGCTTAACCACTGAGTCCATCCCCAGCCCTTTTTATTTATTTATTTTTTTTGTGGGGAGGGGGCAACAGGGTCTTGCTGAGTCGCTTAGGGCCTCACTAAGTTCCTAAGGTTGGTTTTGAGCTTGTGATCCTCCTACCACAGTCTCTATAGTTGCTGGTATTATAGGCATGTGCCATCATGCCCAGCAAGAACTGATATTTTTAAGTTAAAAATTTCACATTTTAAATCATATTTCTTGTGTAGTTAAATAGAAGAATTAATATGTATAAGATATCAATAATAAGATCACCACTATCCTTTGATTTGCAAGTTACTTTCCAGTTTGCAATGTTCTTTTACTTTCTACACTTGTTTGGATCTTCCAATATCTCCTAGATATAGTGGCTGACCTACTTCTATTTTACAAGGCCCACCAGAAATATGTTACTGAGCCTGTTGATCCACTTCCTTTCTACCAATGTGTTCTATTTTAGATGTCTTACATTTTATCAGTCTAGTAGAAAAAAATGGCATTACATTGTGATTGAAATTTGCCTTTTCCCTATGATTACCAATGAAGTTGAACATGTTTTCGAATGTTTACTGGCTATATGTTTTCTTTATCTTCTTGAAATGCTTGTTAGGTCTTTTGTCCATTTTTTATATTTTAAATTGATGTGTAAGATTTTATTTTATATTTGGGGCACTAACCCATCGTCAATTTTGTGTTGAAAATATCTTTTCTAATTTCTGGTATGAGTTTTTACTCTCTTTATATCTTCTGATGAATATCAATTCTTAATTTTAATGATTTCAGTTTATCAAACTTTTAAAGGGTGTTTTTTAGTGGATGGCTTAAGAATTCCTCCTCTATTCCAATGGCAGAAAAATATTGCTTCATTTCAAAAGGTTTGAAATGTAATGTTTTACACTTAAACCCTTAATCTATATGAAGTAATCTTTTGTACTTTAATTTATTAATATGTAAAATAGGAATAATGGTACTTAACTCTTAAGGTAAATATGAGGATTAAATTAGTGCTTGGAAGTGCTTAGAAGAGTACCTAGAGTAAAAGAATGATATATGTTTAGCTATTATTGTTTTATGGGGTAGAGCGGAATTCCAATTTTATGTTTTCGTACGGTCAATTATTCTAGCATCATCCACTGAAGAGTATCTTCTTCTCACTGTTCCTCAATGGCATCTGATCAAATGTAGCACCATGATTTCCTTGACAGGTTTTGATATCAGTGTTATACACCTAGTTAGATGAGTTGGGGAACTTTCCTTCCTCTTCCATTTACTGGGAGAGTTTAAAATTGAAATGACCTGTTGCATGGAGGTTGGCCGTATTTGTCTCCAATTTGTTCTAGACTTGATGTTTTCCTTACAGGAGGATTCTAAACTATTGTTTCAACTACCTTAATAGTAGAAGTACTACTAATTTTCTTCCTTAAGTCAATTTGTGTATAGTATATTTTTCTAGGAATTTTTACATGTTATATAAAATTTCAAATTTATTGGCATAAAATTATTTCTGGAATTGCTTAATTTTCTTTAAAAGAATATATTTTATATCTATGTTTCTGTCCCATTTACCTGTCCCTAAAATCATGCTTTTTTTCTTAATAAGTTTTACTTGAGTTTTGTCTGTTATTAGTCTTTTCAAAGAAAAAATGATAACATTACTGCTTTTCTATTATTAATATTTTTATTTTGTTAATTTCTATTTTTATCTTTTTCTCCTTTTTCTTTGTATTAGTTTTATTGTTCTTTTAATAAGATCCTAACTGGATACCTAAATCACAAGCCAGGTTCTTACCATTTGTAAACTTAGCTACCAATTTTACTGCATCCCACAACTTTTAATATGTACTATTTTTATTATTTCTTTGTTCAAAGAATTATAAATTTCCATTATGATTTCTTAAACCCATGAAGTTATTTACAGTGTATTTTAATGTATCCTAGTGTATGGGTATAGTCTGTTATTGATCTTTAACTTAATTGTAATGTGGTCAGAGAACATGCCTTATATGATATTGATGTACTGAAATTTTTTACTTGATCTAATATTTAATCAATTGTTAAGTTGGAGCATGTACTTCAGAATATTTTTTTATCTAATTCTTGAATGCAGAGCTTGATATATATTTTTATTAATTTTCTTGTGTTTAAATATTTCGTATATTTTTGAGTTTTTTTCTTTTGACTTAGATGTATTTAATCTCTGTGATGATAAAATTTTTAGTTTATGCATGTAATTGTATCAATTCTAATTTACATATTTTAAAGCTTTTTAGGTGCATGAATTTACATTTTACTAATTTCCTTGTGAATAGAATTTTATTATGTTTTAATATTCATATTTTGCATTCAAATCTATTTTGTTGTTAATATAGCTGCATACATTTGTCTGATAAATACTTTTCTCTTCTTTTACTTTTAAACTCTATGTTTTTATCCAGTAATAGTATATCTTGTAAAACACAAGCACACACATAAATATAATCTAAAAGCTTCTGTTTGTTAAGTGTCAACTTAGTGTGTATGTGTTATGACACACTAAGTGTCAACTTCGTGTGTGTATGTGTGTGTCAGGGGTTTAATCCACTGAGCAACATCCCCAGCCTATTTTTATTTTTATATTAAGACAGATTTTTGCCACATTGTTTAGTACCTTGCTAAGTTGCTGA
>PVKS010042512.1:0-15396 GCA_004027875.1 Aplodontia rufa | reverse complement strand
GAAGGGGAGGGGAGGAGGGAGAGGAGGAAGATGGCTTAGAGAACACAAAATAAGCAAGATGCTATAGGCACTGTTATTAATAAATTAAGAAAAGATCCCAAATAAATAAGCTTATGTTCCACCTCAGAGGCTTAGAAAATGAACAAAACAACTCCAAAGTCAGTAGAAATAGTAAGAATCAGAACTGAAATTAATGAAATTGAGAATAATAAAATAAAACACAAGATCAATGCAACCAACAGTTGGTTCTTTTAAAAGATAAATGATATTGATTAAACCCTTAGCCAAACTAACCAACGAGAAGACCCAAATCAACAAGATTAGACGTGAAAAAGGAGATATTACCACAGACACTTCTGAAAGCCAGAGGATCATTAGAAACTATTTTGAAAATTTATATTCCAATAAACTGCAAAATCTAGACAACATTGACAGATTTCTAAACACAAATGACTTGCCCAGACTGAACCAGGAAGATATAGAAAGTCTAAACAGAACAATATCAAGTAATGAAATTGAAACATCAATTAAAAACCTACCAAAAAGGAAAATCCCAGGACCATATGGATTCTCAGCAGAGTTCTATCAGAACTTTAAAGAACTAACCCCAGTCTTCCTCAAATCAGTCCATGAAACTGAAAATGCAGGAACACTCACAGTATCACCCTGATGGCAAAACCAGACAAAAGACCCATCTAGGAAAGAAAATTACAGACCAATATCCCAGATGAACATAGATGCAAAATTCCTTAATAAAACATTAGCGAACTGCATTTAAAAACATTTTAAAAAGTTAATACACCATGATAGTGTGGGCTTCATTCCACTGATGCAAGGCTGGTTCACCAGACCCAAATCAATACATGTAATTCACCATTAAACATAATTTAGGAGAGGCTAGAGTGGTGGCTCAGTGGTTCCAATGCCTGCCTGGCACATGCAAGGACACAAGTTCAAACCTTAGCACCACGTACACAATGAAGTGTCAGAGCAACAAAACCACAGAAAAAACTAAATAAAAACTTGATTCTCTCTCTTTCTCTCTCTCTTTCTTAAAAAAATAGAAGTAAGGATAAGAATTGTATGATCATCTCAATAAATGCAGAAAAGGCCTTTGATAAAATACAGCAGCAATTCAGGTTAAAAACACCAGGGAAACTATGGATAGAGGGAACTTACCTCAACATTATAAAGGTGGTATACAACAAACCCACAGCCAACTTCATACTGAATGGAGGAAAACTGAAGGCTTTTCCTCTAAATTCAGGTACAAGAGAAGGCTGTCCACTCTCACCTCTTCTATTCAGTTTAGTCCTCAAAATTATAGCCAGGGCAACTAGGCAAGAGAAGGAAATTAAAGGGATACAAATTGGAAAAGAAGATGTCAAACTCACTGCTGATGACATGGTCCTATATCTAGAAGACCTAGAAAGTTCCACCAGAAGACCTCTAGAGCTGATAAATGAAGTTAGCAAAGTAGCAGGGTACAAGATCAATGCTAATAAATCAACAGCTTCTCTATGCTCCAGTAGTGAACAGCTGAGAAAGAAATCAGGAAAGCCACCCCCTTCACAATAGCCTCAGAAAATAAATTTTAAAAATGCCTAGGAATGAATCTCACCAGGGAGAAGAAAGATCTCCACTACGAAAACTGTAGACCAAGGAAGAAAGAAATTGAAGAGGACCTCAGATGGAAAGACCTCCCACATTCTTGGATAGGCAGAATTAATACTGTCAAAATGGCCATACTACCAAAAGCAACATACACATTCAATTCAATCTCCATCGAAATATCGAAGGCATTCTTCACAGAACTAGAAAAAAAATCCTAAAATTCAATTGGAAAAATAAGAGACTCAAAATAGCCAAAATAATTCTGAACAAGAAAAGTGAAACGGGAGGCATCCTAAAACTCAATCTCAAATTGTACCATAGAGCTGTAGGAGCAAAGAAAAGAAACAGTGTCGGGTTCAACACACACGTGAAGACCAACGGAATACAACGGAAGTCAAGAAGACAAACCCAAATTTTCACAATCATCTGATACTGGACAGAGGTGCCAAAAATATATATTGGAGAAAAGATAGACTTCTTAATAAATGGTGCTGGGGAAAGTGGATATTCGCATGTAGAAGAATGAAACTAGATGCTTGTCTCGAACCTTGCCCAAAAATCAACTAAAAATGGAGCAAAAATGAGGAATTAGATCAGGAATTTTGCAACGCCTGGAGGAAAACGTAAGGTCAACCCTCTAGCAGACTCTCTCAATAGGACCTCTAAAGCTCAGGAGATAATGCAAAGGGTTAATAAATGGGATGGCATCATTTTTTTTTTTTTTTGTACAGAGGATTGAACTCAAGGGCACTTAACCACTGAGCCACATCCTCAGCCCCCCTTTTTTTTTTATTTAATTTTTTTTTTTTTTTTGAGAAAGGGTCTGGCTGAGTTGCTGAGGCTGACTTTGAACCTGTGAGCCTCTTGCCACAGCCTCCTGAGTCACTGGCTGTGCCACCAGGCCCAGCTCAAATTGAAAGCCTTCTGCACAGCAAAGGGAACAACTCGGAATGTAAAGAGAGAACCTGAAGATTGGAAGAAAATCTTTGCTAACTGCTCTTCTGATAGAGGATTTAATATCTAAAATATATAAAGAGCTCAAAAAACTTTACACCAAAACATTCGAAAAATGGGAAAATGAATTAAATAGACGTTCCGCAAAAAAAAAAGAAATAGCAATGGCTGCAAATATATAAAAAATGTTCAACATCATGAACAATCTAGATAATGCAATTAAAACTGCACTGAGATTTCATCTCACTCCAGACAATACGACAGTCATCAAGAATACAAAAAAATGATAAATGCTAGAGAGGATGTGCAGAACAAAGAACACTTTTACACTGTTGTTGGGCTTGTAAACTAGTACAACCACTATGGAAATTGGTATAGAGTTTCCTCAAAAATATTTGAATAAGCTATGCTGCACACCTGTACAAAAACGTAAATGTTTAATCCCATTGTCAAATATTTTGAAGAATAGCAAGGGATGATAGGAAGGGAGCAGAAGGGGAGATGTTGGAACTAAGGTAAAGCAAGGTACATTCCAAGCAGTTATAAATGTCACTGTATACACTATAGCCATATATATTAAAAAATGTTCTTCATAGGTATAAGAATTATGTCACTGTATTTGGGTTTTTTAGAAACATTATAGGACCCAGAAGAAAGGCAAGGGATCAAGAGACTGGAGGAGGGAAGCAGAGGGATGTGGGGCAGGGGGGATATTGAACAAATTATATTGCTGAATTGTGTGCACTTAGGAATATGTGACAACTAATCCCAACATTATGTAAAACTATAATGCACTAATAAAAATAAATTTTTTTTAAAAGGCTGGGCCCGGAACCACCATATGACTCCGCTATACCACTCCTTGGTATTCGTCCTGAAGAACCAAAGTCATCGTACTTCAGTAACAAATGCATACCCGTGTTTATAGCAGCACAAACTATGCAACCAGCCCAGATGTCCATCACTGAATGAATGGATAAAGAAAATGTGGAGTTTTATTCAGCCATAAAGGAAAATGAAATCATGGCATTTGCAGGAAAATGGATGGAACTAGAGACCATTGTGTTAAGCAAAATAAGTCAGATTCAGGAGGTTGTATGCTTTCTCTCATATGCAGAAGCTGAAGAAGACAAAGGGAAAGAAAGATGTGGGGACATATCCTGCAAAATCCAAAGGAGATCAGCAGAGGAAAGAGTGGGAGGTGGGGATGGGAAGTGCTGGGGAGTGACATTTACCAATCATATTGCTGTTGTATGCAACAGCAAATCCCTTCATTATTTACAACTATCATGTACTGATTGTTTTAAAAAAGTGGGAAAAGAGTTCAGTTGTCCAGAGTAGATTTTGCAGTTTTAATATGGCTGAGTGACTTCCCGGAAAGCAACCCGCGGGAAAATGGGTTGCTTCCTCTCCTCCAGGTATGAGATCCTGCTGGCCTGTGGCTGCCTGGTTCAAGACCCACCTCCATCCTTCCTTCACCTCTCTATGATCAGCATCCTTTTCTGCAAAGCAAATGTTCCAACAGCATCAGCCTCAGAAATGTCTTAAGGATCGAACAGCATAACCCCTAATGAAATGCCTGGCAGGTAGTAAACACCCCAAAAATGTTAGCTATTAAGTTATTTTGTTATCAACGCACCTGCCTTCCTCAACAGGACGGGCATCCCTCACTTGTCATGAGATTGACATCTTACTCTGCCAGCAGTCCGTGAAAGCACATGCACCGAAACCTACTCTGAGGTTAGGGAAGGTGCTGCTGGACAGACAGGTCACCGGAGAAATGAAGAAATGGGTGGGGGGCAGCATAGGCAGAGATAACTATGTGGATTAAGGCCAATTTTCAAAAAGAATTATAGCAAACATATTCTAGGGAATAAGTGGTTCATTTTTAAAGTATGCAGAGCCCATCACTCATGCTCAGAAAAATCAGTGGTTTTCCATCTCACTCAGGGTAAAAACCAAAGTCATTCCAATGTCCCACAGTGTCCTATGCGATCCATTCTGACCTTTCTCTTCCCTCGCTTTCCACTCCCCACTCTGCTCCAGCCACAGTAGCCTTATTACTCACCCTTGAAAGAACCTCAGGACCCTTGCAAATACTGTTACCTTCTCTAGCTATGTGTACAACCTTCCCCCTCGCCTCCTTCAAGTCTGGAGTCAAATATCACCTGCTCAGTGAAGTACGGCCCTCTTTTAAATCTCCTCTCTGACTCCGTATTCCTCTCTGGGTCTCTTTGTCACCATTACTCTTATGCTTTCTGGAATTGTCTTTCTCCCCCGGCTAGAATGAAGCTCCATGGGGTCAGAAATTTCGGTTCTGTTTATTACACATCCCCAGTACCAAGAAAGGACAGTACTGACCACTTGATAAAGGCTTGATGAATGAATTAATATACTAGCTCATGAAAGGTGAATGCAAAAAAAGAAGCCATCAGGAGATAGATGACAGGAGTCCCATGTGTTAAGAGAAGGAGACTGAACCTATACCTAAACTCCATGAGGAGCCACAGATCTCAGCAGAGCACCATCCCATAGGGCCCAGGCTGTAAAATGATCTCTCTGGTTGAAGTGTGGAATTGAGACCAGACTTGTTACCTGGAAAAGCCATGATCCAGGTGAGAAGATACAAAGGTGTTAATGAAGACCGTAACCACGAGGTGGACCAAAGACAAGCAAAGGGACCGAGTGCCTAATGTCCGCAGTGAGGACCTACAGGAGGAGTGAGGACCTACAGGACACAGTGGGGACCTACAGGACACAGTGGGGACCTACAGGACACAGTGAGGACCTACAGGACACAGTGGGGACCTACAGGATGCAGCAGGGACCTATAGGACTCAGTGGGGACCTATAGGACACAGTGAGGACCTACAGGACACAGTGAGGACCTAATGGAGGAGTGAGGACCTACAGGACACAGTGAGGACCTAATGGAGGAGTGAGGACCTACAGGATGCAGTGAAGACCTACAGAATGCAGTGGGGACTTACAGGACACAGTGGGGACCTACGGGATGCAGTGGGGACCTACAAGACACAGTGACTTGTTGACAGTAGCAAATGACTTGGAGAGGATGTAGATGTCTTAAGTGACTCCTTGGCTGCTATACAGGACAATTGGGTCAATGTACCACCAAATTAGAGAATATGGGCAATGGAGCAGTGGCTCAGAGCTTACAGCACTTGCCTGGCATGCACGAGGATGCAGGTTCCAACCCCAGCACCACATACACAATGAAGAGTCAGAGCAACAAAAACCATATAAAAAGCTAAATAAAATTGATTCCCTCTACTCCTCCCTCACTGTCCCTCTCTTTAAAAAAAAAAAAATAGAGGATATGAGTGGCAGTTTGAGGAGGAGATTTCATGGATTCAGTTTCCCGTGACAATAAAGATGCTGTTAAGTAGCTGGACGTAGAGATTTGAGATTCAGCAAAGACCCGGGGAGTGCCATCACATAAATAGTAGTAGTCAGAGGCAGTGCCGGAATTTTGATGGAAGCCTTGCTGCAGCATCTTGCAGTCGTGGATGAGAGGCGGTAAGAAGTATTACCGTTGATAAGAGCAATTTTACCCTCTCTCTCCCTCTCCAGGTAGAACTTGGAATGAGTTATCCCAGTAAATTTAAGGCATAACTGATCCTTTAGACTGATTAAGATAGCACTACTATTCACCAATGTTATGGTCATGAATTTGGTCTTGTGGGCTAGCCTGGGAACCTAATCACATCCCACATAAGATCGTTTCCTTAGCAAAATGCATATTTCACTCATAAACTTAGGACTGTTGATAATACAAGAAACCTTCTTTTTGCAGAATTCCAGTGGTATATTATAGTTTATTTTTTTAACTGTATACTAAAATTTTCATGCACATGAATGACAACTATTTCAAAAAATGTGAGCAAAGTCTTTTTCTGGCTCCCAGGTGAATTATTGATGCATAGGAGCACGGGTCACGTATATAATATCATTATTGAAACTCTGGAAGGAATCCTTGAGGGGAAAAGTACAGGAAAAACAGCAAAGATCCCAAAATATGACTGAACTTTTTATTTATTGCTGTCCTATACAGTCTCTGCTATTACTCAGTAGAATGATTGAGAAGGGGGGAAAAGGAACATCAAGTACTGCTGTTTTTGAGATTGAGATGTGCTACGGTTGGACTGTTCGTGTTGCCTCCAAAATTCACATCAAAACCTAATTCCCAAGCACTAATATTGAGAGATGGGGCCTTTAGGAGTTGAGTAGGGTATGGGAGCTCTGTAATCATCAATGGGATTAATTGCTTTCTAAAGGGGCTGGAAGGAACTACTAGGCCACGTTGCCCTTCCACCTTCCTCTTCTAAAGACACCACACGCATGACCTCTGGAGGAAGCAGCACTCAAGGCACCATCTTGAAAGTGGAAACTGGGCCCTCACCAGACACAGAACCTGCTCATGTCTTGGCCTTGGACTTCCCAGCCTCCAGAACTGGGAGAAACTGAATTTCTTTTCTTTATAACTTACTCAGTCTAAGGCATTTTATTATAGAAGTATGAACAGACTAAAGCAAGGTGAAATTTCAAGATCAAAATGGTAAACCCTTAGGTCATATTGATAAGAGAAGAGAAATTGTGACACTGCACCCAGGGGACCTGCTAGATCCCCTCATATAGCAGGGAAAAAGGACTGGGATGAGACCCAGCTCAAGAACCATTCATGCAACTATAGATATGTAGGGGTGGGGAGGACAGGAGGATAGTTGGGGGAGAGGAGAGAGAGGGAGAATAGGGAGAGATCTAAGGAGACAATCAACGATGTAGCACACTCTTTACCCCCATGAGAATCCAAATAACACTTATGCAATCATTCAATTCTGGAAAATTCTCAACCTAAGCATTTATAGTGTTTGTAGGGGCAAAATATAGAAAAATTCAAGAGACTGGGGTGTGAGCCATGTGGGGGTAAATCTGGTTTAAGAATCTATACATATATTGTTTTTTTATGTGCATTTTATGATTACACAATAACTCAACTCTAATAAAAATTTAAAAATAAAGAACCAGCCATGCAACCAGTGTTAACATCTGGTTTAGTATAGTAGGAGTTGGAGCAGCAGTTACCACCCAAGCCACACAGGTCCCAGAAAGGGTCTAGGATGAGAGTAGTGATAAAGTCTTCACTAGGTACCAAAAGAAGCCCCCTCCTACAACAAAAGGCCTAAATCCCCTGCATGGATTCTAAATTCCCCGGATCCACAGCCCATTGTGTAAATGCATTGTCGTGCTAAACCTAGGACAGCAAAGTGTCAGGGTCAGATTGTAAGCGCAACTCAAGGTCATACGCAGAGGAATGAATGAGGAGAGGAGAGACAATGCAAGCCACATGGGAACACAAGTGGACCCAATGGGTACACTTAGACAACACAGGGGACTCTGGGGTTGGTGCAAGGACACTCTATGGATGCTGCTTTATAAATCTGAAAGATGTAGCCTTCTAAGCTCCACTTCCGATATCAACCAATACTGTGTTCCAAAACCTTCCGAAGTCCTACTGTTCTGGGGCTAACTTTACAGCCTGGTGTCGAAATGGTGTTTTTCAATGAATTCCTTATTCAACTTGCTTCTTGACTTATGACCTGTCAACAAGTGAGCTGCTATCTCCTAAATATGGATCTGGATTTTCTAAGGCCCCCACCCAGAGGGTGGGGTGCTGCATCAGGAAAGATCTCCCTTCTCATGGAGATTTTTTTTTTTTTTTTTTTTTTTTTTGCTGAAATAGACCCTCTGTTCTTTCCGTCTGTGTCGTTGTCAGGCCTGAAGAATTTATGCCTTGCTTCGGCTTTTCATCACAAGCAGCTTGCTGTTCCCTGCAAGAGCTCTGCCTCCATCATAGACACAGCAGACCCATTGCCCTTTTGGCTGTGGGTCAAGTTATCTTTGGGGTGCCCTAAGTGAATGAGAACACTTCAAAATGCTGGTCTGTAATGAACCAAGTGCTGACTGAGAGAGGCGTAACAGTACTGCACGTAGACTACTGAGAAGGCCAAATGGATGGACCAAGAAGGAACATCCGAGTGACCGGAAGCACTGAAGGAAGGAAGGAGGGAGAGGAGGAAGAAGCACAGGGAAGCAGTGATTGAGAGCAGGAGCGCTACCTGGATGGTGACAGTGAAAGGGTTACTGTCCTGACAGCTGTGTAGCAGAAAACAGTGTACAACAGGAAGTCTCCAGGGGTTGGCAGGACCAATATGATGAAACCCTTGGAAACAAAATGTGTATATGAGAAAAACCAAGGGATACAAATAAAAAAAAAAAAGAAGATTACAATAAGGAAATTAGGCATTCTGTGGAGTGGAAGAGAAGGAAAGTTATTTCAAGAAAAGAAACAAAATTGTAATACACCTTTGGTTCCATTTCTATCACAGGATTTGCTAGTGATGTGAATCAAGAAAACCCTACGTTAGAGAACGGGAGATGGAGCAGAAAAGTTAAGTCAACAGCCATTACCTCGGGATGCAAATAGGATTTATCTAAAGTTGATGCCATGTAAAACTAGAAGAGTCAAAGATAAATATTTATGCATATATGCACTTATAGCTGTAATTGGGGGAAATGAAGTGGAGATTTGTGACCGGGGAGTGGGCAAGGTAGGGGAAATCCTGGATAAGGATCAGGTTCAACGTACATTGTCATACCATGTGAATGTATGAATGTATAATAACAAAGCCCTTCACTATGTACGGCTTGAAGATGAGCAAACATGTTGGGAGATCTTTTTCTAAGATCACAAGGACAGTATATTATGGGATCTAGTTTGACCAAGGGTTAGGTTTATTTTAAGACTCATACATGTCTCCATTGACTTATGTAAATCTGTGTTTTAAAACATGAGCTACCTGGACACAAGAGGAGAACATCCATCCACACGAATGCCACTTACGTTAATGTTGGAAGTTCTAGCCAGTGCAATAAGATAAGAAAACGAAATAAAAGGTACACAGAACAGAAGGGAAGAAACAGAGCAGTCTGTACTTACACACGACGTGATGGTCCACATAGAAAATCCTAAGGGATCTTAAAAAAAGAAAGAAAAAAACAGAACTAATACATGAGTTACATGAGTTCAGCGAGTTCACAAGAAACAAAATAAACATACAAAAAATCAACTGCAATAAAAATAAGTGCATGGAAATTGAAATTAAAAATATTATACCATTATGGCAATGAAAGAAATCATACTGAGCAAAGTTAGCCAAACCCAGAGAGTCAAAGGTCAAATGTTTTCCCTCATTTGTGGAGGCTGAAGCTAAACCCAGGGTTGGGTGAAAGGTAGTCAAACTCATGTATTAGACCCAGCAAAGGTGTAGCAACACATAATCTAGGGCAACCATAGAGATGTGGCAGGGGAGGGTGAGGGAACAGGTAGGGGAGGGAAGAGGGAAGGAGGAGAGGGTGGGATCTAGGGAGACAATCAATAATGTAGCACACTCTTTACCTCCCTGAGAATCCAAATAATACTTATGCACTCATTTAATTCTGGAAAGTTCATAACCTAAGCATTTATATTATTTGTAGGGGTGAAATATAGAAGATTCAAGAGATTGGGGTGTGGGCAAGGTGGGTATAATTCTGGTTTACGAATATATGCATATCATATTGTTACTTTATGTGCATTTATGATTGTACAGTAACTCAACTCCTTAATAAAAAAATTTTAAATAAAAAATATAATACCATTGATAGTTGCTCAAAAAATTAAGATGTAAATATAACTAAGTATGTACAAGAATTATATATTAAAAATAATGAAAGAGCTAAACAGAGTGATAGTGTTTATGAGTAGACTACTTAGCATAGTAAAGATCCTGATTCTCCCCAAATTCATATACAAGTTTAATATAATTTCTATCAGAATCTCAGAAAGACTTTTTTTGTAAATAAAGACAACATTGTTCTAAAATGCATTTGGAAAGGCAAAGAAGCCAGAAAAACTTTAAAAATTGAAAACACATTAATAAAACAAGAAGAATCACTCTTCCATCATGACTTTGGTATATAATCTCAACAAATGCTAAGCAAAAAATTTAAAAGGTATCTGGACCAAAATCCACACCTTACATTAAAACTAATTCAAAAATGGATCATAGATTTCAATGCAAAATATAACACTATAAATGATTTTAGAAGAAAATCTCGGGATGTGCAGTTTGGTAAAGAACTCTTAAACACAACACCAAAACCACGATTCATAAAAGAATAAACTGACCTACTGGACTTCAAAATGAAAAATTTTTACTCTAGAAGAATACTTTGTTAAGAGGATGAAAAGACAGCCAAGAAGAAGACTGTTAGAAACCATATATCCAACAAAGGAATCACATTCAGAATGAAGAAGCCTTAGAACCCCAAAGGGAAAAATAACTCCCAATTCAATGAGGAAATGGGCAAAAGACACAGACCTCGTACCAAAGAGAACAAGCAGATGGCAAATAAGCAGATAAAAAGATATTCAGTGATTGGTGCCTAGTCATGAGAAAGAGGTAAATTAAGACCGCAATGAAATATTGCTATTAAAATAACTAAAACAGAAAACAGCTGTTGGGGTCTGACCTTCACTCCATTTCATCAGCTGCCCTAGAGCAATCTTGTTACTATTTCCATAAGTATCTTCAGGAAGGGCTGCTAGGTCCTGCTTTGTTAGGCTTCCTAATTGTTATGCAAGAAGAAGATTAGGGTGGCTTGGAATGTGCTAACCACAGGCTGTTCCCTAGTTGTTTGTCTGTACTCGAAATCTGCATAACCCCTGGCAACTCCCTTGGAAGGATTATTGATTCCTTGGCTATAAAAACCCGTGTGCCTTGGTAATAAATGGAGTCTGAGCTGCCATCAGCTGCGTGTGGTTGACTCATTTCCCCGGCTGGGAGGGAAGGGGTCCCCGGACGAGGGGAGACCCGGGTTCCAGCCATCAGCACTCATCTCCTGATTCAGCTCCCGGGGGATAATCCAGTGGATTGTCCCGCCTGCGCCTCAGGGACAGACGTTTGAGGTAGCCACAAACTGTGCCCCAACAAATAGCAACAATACAAATGCTGGCAAGGATATGGATAAACTGGATTCTTTGATATTTTTGGAACATAAAATTAGATTGACATTTTCTTTAAAAGTGAAATATAGGGCTGGAGCGTTGCCTCAGTGGTTACGGTGCTTGCCTGGCACGTGTTGAGTACGCGAGTTCAAATCCAGCACCACATACTCAAAGAAGTCTAGGAGCAGCAGAAAGCACATGAAAAATTAAATAAAATTGATTCCCTCTTTCCCTCTCTCTCTCACTGTCCCTCTCTCTTAAAAAAAAAAAAAATGAAATATAGCCAGGCACGGTGGTGCATGCCTATAATCCCAGTGGCTCAGGAGGCTGAGGCAGCAGTATCAGAAGTTCAAGGCCAGCCTCAGCAACTTAGCAAGACCCAAATAAAAAGGTCAGTGGTTAACTGCCCCTAGGTTCAATTCTCAGTACCAAAATAAAAACAAGAAAAGAAAGAGAAGAAATATTTACTTACTACGTGTCCCAGCAATTGTACTCCTGGGCATTTGCCATCAAAGTATAAACTCATGCACACATAAAACACCTCTGTATGACTATTCATAGAAACTTCATTTGTAATAGCCCAGTGAACATTTTCCTCAATAAGGGAGATGGGGTGGTGGCTCAGCGGTTACGGCGCTTGCCTGTCATGCACAAGTAAACGAGTTCAAACCACAACACCATGTACACAACTAAGCATCCGAGGAATGAAAGTCACATAAAAAATTGCTTCTCTCTTTCTCTCTCTCTGTCTCACTGTCCCCTCTTTCTTTAAAAAACTAAATAAATAAGGGAGATGGTTAAACAGTGGCACACTCAAACTGTGGGATGCTCCACAGTAAAAATCAATTTAACTTGATATTGATACACACAACTTGAATGGATTTCAAGGGCATGATCCTGAGATCTCTGAAACCATGACCCAAAATAAACTTTTCCTCTTCTACGTTGTTCTTGTTGGGTGTTTGGCTACAGCAATGCTAATGCTTACCAAAATAGCAATCAAGTTAGCTATTGTTTATTTTGTGATTATTATTCATTCCAAATAGTTTAGCTTCCCTCCTGCGCATTTGGGGAGGGTATAGAGGCCACTTTGGCATTCCAGAGACACCGTCTTGACAGGGAGATTCATAATGTTCCATAAGACTTCTCTGGAAGAAGAAAAGGAAAGGAGTAAGGGGAGCCCCAGTGCATTCTCTCAGCCTCCAGAACCACATGCCAGCACCACGGCCACTGGGCCAACATAGGACTGTCCTAGAGAAGGGCTGTGTCCCACAGGGATATCTGATTCCTTCCTGGAGACGGTACCACCGGCTGGATTCTGAGCACCTGGACATAGAAGCAACCTCCCTGGGTCCTTCAATTCGACAAACTCTTATTTAGTGAGTGCTCATGGATCTCAGTGCATTTAAGCCTCTCCTGGACTTGTGGAAGTAGAGATTATTCTCCCATGATCCAGGTGAGCAAGCTGAGGCTTAGTGAGGTGGAATAACTGGCCCAAATCCGCACTGCAGTTACCCTCAGGGCCAGGACTCAGACTGCAATACCCTATATCCAAGCTCAGACTCTTTCTTCTACCAAGCTTGTCATTTTTTTTTTTAAACCCAATTTTGAAAAGGTAGGGCTATGGTTAAATTAAAAGAATTCAAAAATCAAGATCTAGGAAGACTTCACCTTCAATATACTAGTGGGGGAAATGGGCAAAAATATGAACAGGCGATTTGCAAAGAAGGCACTCAAATGTGGAGAAAAAAGAAAAAAAACCACATTTTAAAAATACACATAGAGACCAGGTGATGGTGCTTAGAGACGCCTAAAATGCTCACGGCCTGGAAAATGGATGGAACTGGAGTTCACCATGCTGAGCAAAATTGGCAAACTCAGGAAGACGAGGATCACATGTTTTCTTTCAGATGTGTAATCTGTTTTCTTCGTTTTTACGGTTTTTAAGTTTTTTCAAAGCAAATTAGCTTTTGTTTTATTTTATTTTTTAAATTTGATTGAGGAGTTGTATTGTTGGACAATCATAAATGCATATGTAGATATGATATGCCCCTGATCCTATCCATCATCACCCCCACATCACCCACTCTCCTATATTTCCCCCATAACACATATAAATGTCTTTAGATAGATAGATAGATAGATAAATGATTGTTCATTTTCCAGAATTAAATGATTGTGTAAGTATTATTTGGCTTCTCAGGGGAGTAAAGAGTAAGTTACATTGTTGACTCCCCCCCTAGATCCATCTCTATCCCTATCTTCCCTCCCTCTCTCTCCCCTTCCTTCCCCCTACTTCCCCCATATGTGTTTCTCCTAGATTATGTGTTGGTTTGACTTTAGTGAGTCTCGTACATGAGCTTGACCTTTCACTCAAGCCTGGGCTTAGCTCCAGCCTCCACAAATGAGGGAAAACATTCAACCCTTGACTCTCTTGGTTCGGCTAACTTCACCCAGCATAATTTCTTCCATTGCCATCCATTTACCTTCAAAGGCCATAATATTGTTGTTTCTAATAGCAGAGTAGAACTCCATTGTATATATATATATCATAATCTTAAAAATGGGGGGTCAATATGAAAATAAAAGGAAAATTTTAGGGAAGGGAACTAGGGGGAGGAGGAGGCATAAGAACGGGAAGTAGGGAAGGGGATATATCTCCAATGTATGTTATATGCGTATATGCAAATATCAAAATGAAAACCATGGATCTGTACAATCTTTTTTAAAAAACTGAATTTTTTAAAAAAGAAACGAACTGATACATGGAAAAAAAAATGCTCATGCCCAACAGCCTAGTAATTCCACTTTAAAGTACAGTCCATAAGAGAAACTTCTCTCTCTTGGATACAAGGAGACACATCTGAGGAGATTTTTTGTCCATAACAGGAAAAACATAACCACTTAAATGGCCACTATCATGGACTAGATACACGAAATGTGGTGAATTTGCCCTACAGACGACTGCCCAGCAGCTATAGTGCATGGAGCAGATGTTTACCCATGAATAGGTCACAAAGAGACAGACTTGACAGGAGAAGGCAGGTGTGAAGAATGAGACACAAAGTAAGATATCATTGACTGAGAGAGGAAATCTTCAGGGTAGAGGTTCCGGAACCAGTGCAGAGTGAAGAGGGGACACATTTGGGGCCAGAGGAATCTTGGTTCAAACTCCTCAACTTTTGAAATTAGACCCATATCTTTCTCCTTGCACGGGAATCAAATCAAAATGGATCAAGGAGCCAGGAACTAAACCTTGCAACTGATGGAAGACAAATTAGGTCCAACACTTCAACATTTGGGAGGAGGCAAAGGCTTTCTCAACAACTCTCCTAAAGTGAAGGAAGTAAAGTCAAAAATCAGTGATTGGGATGCCATAAAGCTAAAAAGCTTTTGCACCACCAAGGAAATAATCAAAAAAGACAAGAGGTTTCCAACGGAAATGGAGAGAATCATGGGCTGTGATTCCTCTTTCAGGGGCCTCATATCCAGAATCTACAAAATCCTCAAAAATCTCAACTACAAAAACACAAACAACCCAATCAATAAATGGGCCAAAGAGCCAAATAGAAATTTCTCAACAGAGGACATTGATCAAGCCAATGAATACAAGAGAAAGTGCTCTAAATCACTAGTAATCAGAGAAATGCAAATGAAAACTACATTAAGATATCACCTCATGCCAGTCAGATTGGCAAAAATGAAGAAAATAAACAATAATAGATGCTGGAGGGGCTGTGGAGAGATAGGCACACTAGCAC
>PVKS010042511.1:0-15403 GCA_004027875.1 Aplodontia rufa | reverse complement strand
GAACCTGCCTACAATTGTTGGTATGCTTGTTATCTCCTTTTTCTTGTCAGGACTGAGCAATATATTCATACTTTATGAAGTATATATTGTAAATAAACAGACCAATTTTGTCTAGATTGAGTTAATTATGGTATCCTACAGTGACCTAAACTGAGCTCTTACTAATTTTTAAAATTTTATTCGTTGTTTTCTAGATATACATGATGATGGAAAAATTGATGATATAATTATAAAAAACATGTACTATAATTTATTTCAATGCTGTCCACAGTAATTCCCCTTCCCTCCATTCTCTTCCCTCTACTCTACTCTACTGATCTTACTATTACTTATGATTTTTTTAAATTTAGTAACTTGTTGGTGAGATTCACTATGGTATATTCATATATGAATATATATATATATTCATATATATTCATATATGAACATAGGAAAGTTAAATCTGATACATCCCATGAAACGTCCCTATTTCATCTCTCTTTTTAATTTTAAGGGTATACTTTCTTTTAATTATTTGACATTTATTTTATAATTCAAATTTAAAAACATGTGAATAACATAATTTAACTGCAGAATATTTGTTAAATAATATGTATTTTCTTCTTCCAGTGCATAAAATTATCCATTCATTTTAAAAGACAATAATTCACAACACTTATCATTAGTAATTTTTAAAGCATTTTGCAAAATTCCATTGTCCTAAATATAGCATGTCAACTTCGAAATACATTTCACAAGTAACCCTAAAACATTTAAAATAGTTTGTAAGTCCTGTATTATGAGATTAGATTTTGAAAATTTGCTTAGTTCTTATGTAGCATATTCTTCTACTTTATTTCTTGATATAAACCAGGAATAATGATGTTGATTTTTGAAGCAGGTATTGAGAAGCTGCAGTATAGTTATTGATGCAAACTGTGCTCAAACTATGCAGGACCCTAGGTTTAAAATTTTTATATATATAAAACAAACACTGGTACTTTTGTTTTCTAAGGGAGTTTTAAAATTTTTTTATTGTTGCATTATAGTTTTATGTATTGAAGGGATTTATTGTTACACTTCACATCATATCATATGTACCTCTTTTACCTTCCCCATCCTCTCCCCTTCTCCTCCCAGCTCCCCTTTCTATCCCCTTGATCCTAGTCTTTAAGTTTGCCCCCAGTTCAATTGGTAATCTCTGTTTGATGAGTCTATTATCTGAACTTATTGTTCCCTCACTTGTTCCTATGTTGTACACCAACTTCCACATGTAAGACAAAATATTTGGCCCTTGAGTTTCTGGATTTAGCTAATTTCACTCAACATGATTTTCTTCATTTCCATCTATTTACCACTAAGGGCCATGAGCTCATTTTTTTAAAAAAATAGCTGAGTAGAAATCCACTGTGTATATTTATTTGTATCACAGTGTCTTGATCCATTCATGTAATGCTAGGCATCTGAGTTGATTACATAATTTAGCTATTGTGAATTGCACTGCTATTAGTATTGATGTAGCTGTGTCTCCATAGTATGCCAAATTTATATCTTCTGGGAAAATACCCAGGAGTGGAATAGCTGAGTCACATAGTGGTTCCAGCCCTAATTTTTGAGGAGCCTCCATATTGCTTTCCAAGATGGTTGTTCTAGTTCACAGTCCCACCAAAAGTGTATAAGGTGTCCTTATCCCCCACACCCTCTCCAACATTTGTTGTTCCTTGTATTCCTGATCTTTGCCATTCTGACTGGAGTGAGGTGAAATTTTAATGAAGTTTTGATTTGCATTTCCCTGATTGCTAGAGATGTTGAACATTTTAAAACGTATATTCATTGGCCTTTTGCATTTCTTCTATTGAGAAGTTTCTGTTTAGCACTTTATTTCATTTGTTGATTGGGTTATTTGTGGTTTTGGTATTAAGCTTCATGAGCTCTTTGTAGACCCTGTCAGAGGCATAGCTGGCCATGATTTTCTCCCATTCTATGGGCTCACTCGCTCTCTCTCTTCCCATTCTTAATTGGTTCCTTAGCCGTGCAGAAGCTTTTCAGTTTAATGGCATCACACTTATTGTTTCTCAGTTGTATTTACTGCACTAAAGGAGTCTTTTTCAGGAATTCAGTGCCAGCTCTTATGTGATGGAATGTTGACTCTATTTTTCTCTTCTAGCAGTTTTATGGTAGCCAGTTTAATCCCTAGGTCTTTGATCCATTTTGATTTGAGTTTGGGGCAGGATAAGAGATACAGGCCCAATTTCATTTTTCTGCAAATGGCTGTCTAGTTTTCCTGGAACCATTTGTTGAAAAGGCTGTCTTTTCTCCAAGATACATTTTGCCAAGGTTGTCAAATATCAGATAGATATAGATTGATGGGTTTGTCCCTGTATCTTCTGATCTATTCCTGTCACCCAGCCAAGTATCCCTCTGCTGCTCCACAGCTTACACAGGTTTCTAAATTAAAGAAAAGTGAAAGTAGGATGGGTGAGAGTGAGGGGTTCTGCTCACTTAATTCTTTGATTAATCAGAGATCAGCATAATAACTAATCATGTTTGCTCGGTGCCTCAAGAGTTTACATGGAGCTTTCATATATAATACCTTTTCTACAAGCCAGGAAGTGAAAATGAACTAATTTTTTCTACACAGTTGTGATTCATATCAAGTTGGACTTCAAATTCAAGGCTATCCTGCCTCCCTTCCCTCCACCCCAAACATAATTTTCTTCATCAATACAAAAGAATGTCTCATTGTGGCAACCTAGGCAGGGGTGCTTATTTCCATTTATTGTCTCAAAATACATTTTCATGATCCTAACACACATTTGAAAAAATGGGAAGTAATCAGTTCAGCAAGGTCAAGAGAAGAAAACATGAGTGATGAAAACAATGACAATCTTCCTTTTCCACTGGATCACCACAGTGCCCTATTAAGTGGCCTTGGAGATATTGAAGTAATTCTTTCCCTGTATGCTTTCTGGCAGGAGAGATGGTACTTTCCATAGCTTAAGGTACTTTTTGCATGTGGTTAACCTCCACATTCAATACAACATTTAGGATAAGTAGGGATGGGCTATGGTCAGATTACATTTTTGTTTTAATGAGTTTGGGACCAAAATCAGAAGCAGTTACTGCTGCTAAAGGTATTGTCACTACATAGGTTCAGCCAGGAGTTCTGCCTACAGATGGGAAGGGGAACTGTGGAGGGCTGAGGGGGAGCAGTTGTTTCCTTGACCTTGTCCTTGGAGAACCCACATATCACAAACCTGTAAAAACACATTTATTTTTAAGGGGTTTTTTTTTGAGTCAAATTTATTGTTCCATCTGTGATAATGGGGCAGTATTTTACAATGTAAAATAATGAATATTGATGTTAAAATGTCTAGTAATTATATGGGAAACACAATCCTAATTCTTTACACTGGCAACTAGGTGGACTCCATCCTAGAATTGCTAAAAGGCTGCCATTTAAGATATAATTAAAATTTCAAATATAAAATATATTAAGGTTTAATTTTTTTAGAGAGAGGAACAGTGAGAGAGAAGAAGAAAATACAGAATCAATTTTAGTTTTTCATACTTTGTTGTGTATGTGTTGTACATGGTGCTGGGTTTTAAATCAGCATATCTGCACATGTCAGGCAAGCACTGTAACCACTGAGCCACCACTCTAGCTGCAAGATTTAAATTTCTTTTAATTTAAGCCAGGCTTGGTGGTACATGCTGTAATCCTAATCCTAGCAACTCAGGAGGCTGAGGCAGAAAGATCACATGTTTAAAGCCAGCCTCAGCAGTTTGGTAAGGACCAAAACAACTTAAGCGAGACTCTGTCTCAAAATAAAAAAGTAAAAGTAAAGAAAGGGCTGGGGATTTGACACGGTGGTTAAGTGACCCTGGGTTCAATCCCTGCTACCCAAAAAGAAAAAAGACATTTCTGATGAAAATATGTGCTCAGATTATGAATATAATAATCTTTTAGATTCAGTGATGATTAAAATGTTCTATACCTGTATTGTACAGGATTGTAGCCACTAGCCATATATTCTTCCTGAGCACTCAAACTGTTAGCTACAGCCACTAAGTGACAAAACTGAAATAAAGAGTCCAGGTGCTACCATGCAGACCAGCATAGCTTTAGATCCCTGCTGTCAAAGAACACAAATTCTGTGAAAATGCTGATTAAACAAACTGAATTAGTGCATTTACTTAAATAAAGGAATGCACCGATTTTCTGGACTATGTATACCATAACAGAAAAATTATCTATATAGTATAGCCCGACTATTTCTCAACCGAAAATCTAAATATGCATACTAATATATTTCATTGTCTTTGATGTTTTGTTGACTTTTTGTTCCATACAAACTATAGTAAGGGCTGGGGGTACAGCTTCATGCTAGAGCCAGTGCTGGGTTTAATTCCTAACAACCCTCCCACTCCCCCTAACAAAGAAAACAAAAGCAATAAAAAACTAAAGGTTTTCTTATCTTTCAAAGTGATTCTTCTCAAGATATAAAAAGAAGACATACATTAGTTTGCTAGCTTGATCAATAACAGTAAAATTTAGACATATGGTAATTATGTCTCCTTTGAACTCTTCCCCAAGCTCTGCAATATTAGGAACTTGCTTGACAGCACCCTTAACTCTGGCCAACCACATTGTAAATGCCACTATTGTCCCCAGAGACCTTGGAGAGACAGGTAGAGTGAAATGAGAAACCTCCACTGCTGAAAATCAAGCCAAATCCAATGTTCCACTGGGACATCTTAGAGAGGCTGGATCCATTCATTTTCAAGAGAGGCCTTCCCTTAGGGCTCAAGGGCCACTTAGACCAGTTGGTTACCAGTGCAAGGATGTAAATAAATAAGAGTATTCATGAGTTATAAGGGAAGGTGCTGCTGGGTAAAAACCCCCTCAACCCCCCCTTGAAATGTGGATGGCAGGCACTTAAGGACCTAGCATTGTCCTGAATAGCAGAAAACAATACAAGGACATTTAGCATTGTGCCCCTCCCTGAGCTTTAAGAAAAAGCCTGGAAGCACTGTTTCTTAAAAGGACTGTGTTAGCAGCAATGGAATTTCCAAACCCCAGGGGATCTCATGCACTGCTTCTCTTGTGCCAGGCTTCAGGGACTGCAATGCAGGTGCCCCTGTGGCCACCCAGGTGCAGGCTGGAGCTCAGCACCTCTCAGCAGAGCTGGCTTGCGCTCCTTCCCTTGGCTTCCACCAACTTCTCTCAGCAGCAGATGCACAGAAGCCTGCAGCCTGGAAACCTCTGTGACCTTCTCCCTGGCATATATCCCCCTCAGCCCCCCACCCCTCCCCCACCACAGGGAGTGGTTGCCCTGAGACTCCCTGCTCACACAGGTTGATCTTCTCAGCCACACTACCATCCCCTGCAGGCAAGAGAGCTCCCTAGCCCCGCCCACAAAGCTGCAAGCCTCTGGTCCCACCCCACCTGCTCTCAAACTACCAGGGGCTTGGGAACCCTGACAAACTTCTGCAGATGCACAGTCCTCCCACAGCAATGGCCTCACCCCCTGCCCCCGCCAAGCAAGAAACTGAAATAGAAGACACAACTGGGTGAGAGGGTGGCATCTCTGCTGTCACTCTTCCCTGTGCTGGTGAGGCCTGCACCCTCCCAGGTGGCCCTGGCGGTGGCAAGGTCACTGCCTGCTGAGCTCCTGGAGATGCTGTAGCCCACGGAGTCTCTGGGCACCTGCCAGAGGGGGTTGCCTGCCCTCATGCCCTCTGTTGGGCCACCGCTGCGCAGGGGTTGCCATGATGTGGGCACTCCCTTTACTGAGCCTGAAGGACATTGTCTGTCAGCCAGGGAGCAGGAACCCCATGCTCAGCCTGGCCTGCTCCGCCATTAGCTGGAACCCAGGGAGGATTTTGGCTCTGCAGGTGCCCCCTTAACTCCCTCTAGCAGCAGTGCCAGACTTAGAGTGGGGCCTGGGGCAGGAAAGAGGACCCAGGATGCCATGTACCCACTCCAGGAGCTGTTGCAAGGATTGGCACTTTGGGGCTTTGATTCAAGGCTTTGTTCTTTACACTTCTCTCTTTGCTGGGTGGAAGCCCCAGCTCTTGCACCTCTGCCTTCAGGCTTCTACCTCTGCAATCTGCAAGCCAAGTTGCACAGAAGTGGCTCTTGCCCTGCAGTCAGCACTATGAGGTGACTTGTGACTTGCTTGGTACCTTTGGCTGGACTTTTCTAACTGCTTCAGGGAGACTTTTTCAGGTAAGTGTGGTGCCTTGGGGCTGACCGCTGAGTGGGGGGGGTTCGGTGTCTGGTTTCCAGAGGGCTGCACCTCTTCCTGATGAGAGAGCTCCAGGGGGTATTGCACTGGACAGTGTGGTATTTGCAGGTGAGCCCCATGCAGGGTGAGGGCCCTGAAGGGAGGGCTGGACTCCCAGCCAGACCCATTTCCTTTAGGGCCTGGGCTAGAGCTTCCATTTGGGTTCTTGCCACTCCAAGTCCTTGGCCCATCCTAAAGGAGCAGCAGAAACTTTTCTTGAAGTTCTCAGCTGTAGCCACCTAGCACATGCACTGTGTAGTCCCCTTTGATTTGGAGCAGTGGCCCCTTCCCAAGGGCCACCAATGCCAAGCCACACCCACTTTGATCAACCAGGACCTGGCAGCAGCTCTGGTGGTGATTTTCAGGCTTCCTGCTCTCCCTGTGGACCCCTGCCAGGCTCAGCCAGGGACCTCAGCAGATCCCTGAGGTCTTGTGACACCTTGGGAGAACCCTGATGTGCATTTCCTATTGGTTCCAGGGAGGTTTTTGGGACCTTAGGGAGCAGAAGCCCTAGGACCTGCACGCTGCTGCCCTGACCCACACTGGACTTCCCCTCCTCATCCTTGGTCCCCTAGCAGAGCACAGCTTCCAGTGACAACTTGTCAGCTTGGTATCCCAGCCAAGCTGGATTGGGTTTCCTCGTGGCAGGAGTGGACTGGAAATGTGCACGTGAGCAAGCTTGTGCCTGTGGACTGCCGGGTGTCCTGAGCCCAGAGTAGACCCTAGTGGAGAGAAGAACTTAGACCCTAGTCGGGGACAGGGGTGAAGCCAAATCTAGCACAATGTTCCAGGGTCACCTCCAGGATACCCTTTGGATCTTGAGGACACAAGTGAATGGGCAAATGCTGGCAACAACTTTACACTTTCCCTGTTTAAAAGATGAGCTTCATTAAAGTCCATGCACAGTGGTAAGGGTGGACTTTCACCTTTTTCTTTTAATAGTAATTTTTAAAATACTATTTTATCTTAAACTTGGGTTACAGAATAGCTTTCTTTATTTACGTGGGAGGAATGAGTTAGACACTTTTTTGATGGTCACCATAATTAAAAATGAAAGGCACATTTTAAACATTAAAGGTGTTTGGTACCCTGCTGTTGGAAACACCAATTTTTACTTTCTTGGAGTTAAAGACCATTGGCTGTTGGTCCTCTGTATACATAGGCACAAAGATTGTGTCTTGCATGTTGCTGAGCTGCAGGACCCTTGACTAGGCAGCAGAGGATCTTGTGGATGGTTGATTGTCCTGAGATTTGAAAAAAACCCAAACCATATGATCCTGCTATTCCTTTCCTGGGCATTCTTCCAGGGGATTTAGAATCAGCACATTATAGTGACACAGCAATATCTATGTTCATAGCAGCTCAATTTACAATTGCTGAATTATGGAAACAACCCAGATGGCCCTCACTGGCTGAATGGATCCAAAAACTGTGGTACTTATATACCATCAAATTTTACACAGAATTAGAAACAATGATATTGCAGCCTTTGAAGGCAAATGGATAGCTACGGAAGAAATTATGCTGAGTGAAATCAGCATAACCCAGAGAACCAAGGGTTGAATGTCTTCACTCATCTGTGGAGTCTGGAACTAGACCCTGGCCATTGAGAAAGGTGGTCTATTATCATGTGTTAAATCCCGATAAGTTGTAATGTTATAAACCTAATACATCTTTAGAGATGTTGTGGGAATAGGAAGGGAGGAATGGGAGGGTAATTGGGGGTGGCACTCTTGGGGGTAAATCTAATCTTCAGAATCTATATACATTTTATATTACTTTGTTAAAAACTTGTATGATTGTTCAAAAAATAAATTTCTCAATTAAAAACAAACCCAAACCATTGACTTTAAGAGAAATACCCTTTCCCCAAGTTTAAATTTTCCTAACCGATAACTGCACATGGTGCAGTATTTATAATATGCATAGTTGTCTGATTAGATGCTGGTTTTGCCTGCATTGATTCTAGTGAATAGTAGAATAGCACTTGCCAGTTGGGGAACCTAGCAACTCATGAGTATTAGAAGCCAAGTCTGAGGGTCTTAGTGAAGTTTTCTCTTTATTAAGAAGTGTTAATCCTGCCTGAATTGCTTTAAACTTAAGCTATGTCTGATATCATTGAAATGAATTTCTGTATTGCTACAAGGAGGTGGAAACAATTATTTATAAGGCTCATTTAAACCATGGGTCTCATCATAATAAATAATTTCAGACATCTGTGAACTGATCTGTGCCCTAATTGAGGCTTAGTTAAGTGATCAGTGAAATACAAATAGGCATTTACTAAAATTTACCCTATTTATTCACATATGAAATCACATCTACTACTTAGAATTTTAATTCTCGTTAAATGTTTATTTAGCTTGAGCCCAGAAGAAAAGCATCTTTATTTGGATTTCTATTTACCTACAATTTAAAAAATACATTTATTACTAGACTCCAAAATAAAATATTCTTATAAAATTTAAGAAACCAAGAGAAATTGAAATTATATTTAACAACTGATGTTTTAGTCTTTGGCATTTAAATTAATTAAATGTATCCTCCAACAAACACATTTACAATGTTTATCCCAGTAATATTAATTTACTCATTAAACCAAGATATCAGGGAAGCATTTAATATTCTAAGTTATTTTCCTGATCCAGTAAAATTCTAAGAGCAATGGACATGATACTGTAGACATTTTATGGAAACCAATGTTCTGTTAATTCGCTAACTATTTAGAGAACCATCTGGGCTAATCATTTTAAAGACATCTTTACTTTTATATTTTTAACCAATTTCACCTGAGATTTTTTGTTAAAGATTTACTCAAGTCATGTGAGCTAAAAGGCAATTTGACACATTTTGTTTTTTCAATGTATGAGTGCTCAGTTATCCATAATTTATTTGGGTAGCATGTAAAATCATATGGAGTCACAAACACATGTGTAGACACAATATGCAACATACCACCTGAATAAATATTCATAAAAATAGACAAGAAATAAAAATTATACAGCTTTTACCAGATTAGATCCCCACAGATGGGAGGGAAAAGAGCTACAGATGTTTATTACACAGAGTGTTTGTCAGATATAACCTTTTAGAACCTAAAATAAAGCCTACTGCAGACATGGGAGGCCAAGTCCAGTCAGGGCTGAGAGGAACAGAATATTTCAGCCATAATGGATACTAAAATTAAATATCCAGGTAGCCACTGTTCCTTCATGGGGCAGCTTTTTTGCAATCATCATTACTGTGTTTATCTACCTCCTTTGGACTCTCCAAAGGAGAACATCTATTTTCTTTTACTATCCTGAGAATTTGAGTTAGGACTTGAATGACTGAACAGCAAATAAAGACATTATAAAAAAAGGAGGTAACAATGATGTTGGTTAGACAAAACAACTGAGAACAAAAATATAATTAAGTTTAGAGAAGAAAAGGTGAATTCACAGAAAAAAAACTCCTAAACTCAAAAATAAGGCAGTGGTTGTTTTCAAAAATAATAAAAAGAAACATAATTGATCCAGTGAAAGAATGCATAGAACATATATTAGATCAGAGTGCACTTTTGGATCAATGTAGAGTCAGTCAGTCCAGGTACTTGAAGAATGTAAGAGCATATGAGGTCAGGGGATGGAGTAGAACTCAGAAAAAGGGTATTAAGAAAAAGAAAGCTAGTATTCTGGAATTTTTCCTTTTCCTTCCCTTTTGCCACTATTACATCTGCAAAGAGAAAAGCTACACAGGAAGCAGTAATTCCTTAACTTTACTGGGATTAATATCAGCTTCTGATCTTATGAAGCTAAATTCCTCCCATGTGGAGTAAAGTCTGCATTATCCCAAAAGCAGAATATAAGGAGATGACTTGGAACATTCTTAAAGAGCTCTCATATCTGATGTAGCCAGTGTGTCTTGATCCCCTTTCCAACTGTCTCTCCTTCTTTAGCATTTAGGGAGTAACTTATTGACAGAGCAAATCTCTGAATACAATAAAGAGCACAACAATTTATATCCCACAGTGGTTTAGCCTTAAAAGCTATATGATTTTTTTCTCTGAACTCAAAGCAAGTTTGGGCCATTCCTTACACAGCTTACATTTCAGATGTAAGCCTTGGAGAGACACGAGGCAAGAAGATAAATAAAAAGGAAATTCTGTTTTGAGCATGATAAGCAAAGGTTAATTAGGGCATCTGAACCCAAAGAGATGGAGGGTCCCATTTGACCTTAGAAATGAATTTGAATTCCTGATATTCTACTGGTCTGGAGATGAAGATGAGAGGGTGAGAGGAAGAAAGGAGGTCCCTTTACCCTAATTGGCATTGACATTCAGGAACTTTCAATGGCCTAACCCCAAGGAATGCATTGATAAGAAGCCTTCAACTATGAACATATAAATCCTATCCACCATCCACAGAGAAGACCAAAGTTGTAAGCCCCAGCTTCTCATTCAGGGGTGACCTGCTCACAATTGAGAATACCTTTCAATTCCTCTAAGGTGTGCCCTGTACAGAAACTGTTCAGCTTTATCTCAGTATGTCCTCCAGTCATTGAGAATCTAGGATGCAGATTCATTGTAGATCCAAATGTGCACATCAACTGGGTAGGCATACCAAATCATTCCAAATATTACATGGCAATGACTCAACACAGTACCAAGGCAGCTTTAGAAGTCATCAGTTACTGGTTCTTGCAATCATGCCAGAAAGAACCCTGACATTTCTGTCGGAATTAACAGGCATGAATTGATTAGGAGGTACAAAAAATGAGAAGAGGGTATGCTCTCAAAGGAGACAGTAGGTTCTTTCAGAGAGGACAGGGAAGGAGCACAGCTTCTGCATTCAAGTTTTATTGTGTTACAAGGAAATTTTACAGAGAATCAGACCTATATCCACCACTTGACTGATAGCAGAAATGTAGCAGACTTTTGAGTTCCCATATATATGGTAAATATCCAAATCAACTCTGCATTAATTCAGGCAATGTAGAAAGTTTCTACTTCTCATTTCTTCCTCAATTCTGGAAGTTTGTCTGCGTGAAGGTCACAAATTTTCTCCCCTTTGTGGGTATATTGTATTCTTACTGATAGAGAGAAATCTTTATCTGAGCTTGCATTTCTCCTGCCAATCACAGATCATTTGTTGAAAAATAGCAAATTCTATTCACTTAGGCCAGGCCAGGCTACAGGGAAATTGCTTTTTAAAAGAAAGAATGGGAAGTTCAGAAAAGTAGGCCCAGTTTTTAGAATTATACCCTTAACCTCAGATTCCAACTGTTCATGTCTGTCTGTTAACTGTCAGAGGAACTTGATGTGAGCACCAAAGAATCTACCTTGATTAATCACCAAGTTCATAATCCTTTTACCTAGTTTCCAGTCTCTTAACACTGTAAGCTTTTAATATGAATGTAAGTTCTGAGAACAGTCTTGTCCTGTTTTTCCTCATTTCCTTTTCTGAACTATTTCTTTCTAATATCTTGTTTCATGCTCCAGCTAAACCAGCCTCACCCTTACAACTACTTTTGACTAGGAAATATTCTTAAGCTTTGCTTTAATTTAAATCATACTGGTTCTTCTGTGTATTTTCACATTCTCTCTACTCAATATCTGAGAAAGAAAGTTATTTCAATCTTGACCCATTACTTTAATAGAAATAGCTATGAAAGAAGGGGTCCTCTTCTCTTTCTGACCTCATTTTCGTGGATATGTAAACCCATCTGACTGGCAATATTTAACTGAAAGAGTGATGACTCCACTTTCCAAGAGCAACAATGCCTATCCTTAAGTTATTCTCTCCCTAACTTTAGACATGACTGCCACAAGGCATTCATACTTCTTGGTCACAAGATAAAATGACAAGTACAAGCAAAACTCTTTCCATTGAAATCTGCTTTTGTTCTATTCAGGAGTGTTTTCAAATACTCTTGAAACTCTATGAGATCTTTGTGTCCTCCTTGTTTTAAAATTGTAAGATTTTAAATGTACCTGGATCACAAGAGATCTTAGAGATTTGCTTTCCAGGGTATTTGTTTTGTAAAATAATTCTTTCTTTTCTTAAGTCCCCTTAGAAAAGCTTAATGGGAACCAAGATATTCATACCAACAATAACAATTTGAGGCAGACTTAAAACTGCAATCTCAGATAGGGACTCATAGAGTAACTTAGAGGCTCCATATGGAGGAGACTCAAATATTTCATCCTGAGTAAGGACTTATAGAGTAAGTATCTTTAAGTACAATACGGAATAGACCAAAAAGTCTGATGCTGATGGTGTCACAAAGAATATCAAAGAGCCTATTTTTTATTTTTGTTTACTTATTTTTGTATTTTCTTTCATTTTTTCTTTCACACACACACACACAAACACACACACACACACACACACACACACACACACACATTGAAGCACACAAATATAAGATCATAGGTAATTTTAATGTCTGTCCCTGAGAACTCACTACTCAAGTACATAGTAAAAAAAATGGAAGTGTTTTAAGGCAGAGGACTTAAGGAGAAGAAAACTGATTTATTCTATGACATAACTAGGCCATAATATAGAAAATGAAGGAATATGACTAAGAGATGATATCTAAAATATTTCAGCATACCTTATTCTGATAATGGGAAGAAAAATAGACAAAGGGCATACCCTTGTTGTCTTTCCTAAGAGAAATAGGTACTGCAGTTTTGTTAGCTTCGACAGTTAATCTATGGTTACAATCTTTTCATTCAACTATATTGCTAGTTATTTGCTTAATGAGCACCTGTAACTGTCTTTTCTCTTATCTGAGGGATTCTAGTTCCTGGTAATGAAAAGCTATGAAATTATATTGTGTGTTGTGTATCTACGTATGTATGTTGTATCTATGTGATTATTGTCTACATGGCACCAAGTTGTCCTACAGATAAATTAGCATTCATAAATTTGAAAAGTTGTTTCAAATGCCTTTATGTTCATGTAAATTATATATATATATATATATATATTATATATATAATATATATATATATATTTGACCAATCATTTAATTTGTAGGTAAAAATTATGATGTTCTTAAAATCATTAGCATATTTTTATGAGACTGCTAGAGAAACAGGATTGTATGTGTCTGTCTCCATTAGCCATTTATAATATACAGTCCATTGCTTTTAAGTTTTTTCTTTGAAAAATATAGTACCTTATAAAATGCCAGCATGGTTGTCTGATACCTTTCTTTTCATGGGTGATATAAAATGTCTATTATATTGGATAACATGTAAATATAAATGGAATAAAGATTTACAAACACATTAAAAGGCAACTCTGTTGTTGATAAGTTAAAATGCTAAAACATCAACTATTTAGTAGAAATCAACCACTCCTGGCTTTTTAAGCCTGTACAGAGAAAATGTATTTGCATGTATCAAATGTATGTTCATATGTGAAAAAGAATAAAAAGGATATTGTTCTCTTCCTGGATGTTTACTAAATATAAGATTGCTGTGAATTATTTAACAAGTAATTCTACACATAAGAAATATGAAAATGTTTAAGCTATGTTTTCATGAAGAGCTAAAAATAGCATAAATTAGTTTGTCATCTTAAAAGAAGGAATTTGTTTAAGTTCCTAAGATTTATAAGAATTGCTTCAAAGTATAAATTTAAGAATCTTAAATCAAAGAACTCCCCAATAAATAAAAGAATTTAGTAAAAAGATAGTTCAGTTCGGCAAAGTGGCACATGCCTGTAATCCCAGTACTTTGAAAGCCTGAGACAGGAATATTGCGAGTTCATAGTAAACCTCAGAAATTTAGATAAGCCCTAAGCAACGTAGAGAACCTTGTCTCAAAATAAAATGTAAAAGAATTAGTGATGTGGCTCAGTGGTAAAGCACCCTGGGCTCAATCCCCAGTATAAATAAATAAAAATAGAATGGAAGAATAAAGAAAGAAAGATAGATGTTAGATATTTATAGGCATGGAAAGCTGTTTTGGTAAATAAATTTAAAAGGTAAAGCCTTTGGATGAGTAAAAAATTTGATATAAGAAGACATTTTTCCCAAATGTAAGATGATTTAATTGTTTTAAGATGGTAATAGAGTAAGAGAACAAAAATTAAGGATTTATATAAGTTGCAGAGCATCTAAATGAGTTTTGGAATATTTGGATATTTATAATTAAGTTGGCCATGCCTTAAAGGATCATTTATATGGTTTTCCAAGATCATATAAAACCAAAACCTAATTTTCTATATTTAAAGGAATAAAGTTTTCTCTTCTAATGATCATGTACCGAAAAAAAAAAAAAACAACAACTGAAGAGAGATTTTGTGTTTTAATATGATAATCTCTTGTGATTACTTAAAAAGATAAAATAAAAAAATTGGGGCTGGAGCGATGGCTCAGCAGTTTTGGCGCTTGCCTGGCACGCACGAGGACCCAGGTTCAAACCCCAGCACCACGTACACAACTAAGTGTTGGAGCAACTAAGGCCATGCGAAAACTCAATAAAGTTGTTTCTCTCTTTAAAAAAAAAATAAAAAAATTAAAAAAAATAAAAATAGAGTCCCAGAAAAGTTGAGATTTTCAAGTGTCTTACAGTCTTTAAATAACCACTTTATAATTTCCACTAAACGAAAGGACATTATTTTAGGTTTTTCTAGTATAGTCAACACCATATACATATGAGACGAAAGTTGTATCAACACTGTGTTTGAATATTATATAAACTATGTTAAAATTAAGGGTTTATAGATCAGATACATATAAGTTAACCAGTAAATGCTCCTTTATATACATTCTATCTGTACTTTTAACATTTATAAACTGTTGAATGAAAATGTAAACTTTTCTGCTTTTCATATGTAGCCCCATTCAAATAAAATAATATAAAATTCCCTGCTATTTAAAACCTGGTTTATATTTGTTTTCTCTGACTAAATAAATGCTTCATTATCAAATAAATAGATGAATTGTATGTCAGGTAATAACTCTTATTTCTGATCATTAGAATGATTTTGTAAACCTGTAAGATATCTAAAGATATTGTTTGATTTTTTTTAATTTTTTATTTTTGAACAACCTTACAAGATTTTAACAAAAAAATATAAAATGTGTATAAAATGTGTATATATTCTGGATATTGCAATTATCCCCAGGAGTGCCCCCCC
>PVKS010042510.1:0-15388 GCA_004027875.1 Aplodontia rufa | reverse complement strand
GCTTCTGAGTCCAGTTTGAAACTATTTTGTTGATTATTTTTGCTTCAATGTTCACAAGAGACAATGTCTATAGTTTTATTTTCTTGTGGTATCATTTTTTGGATTTAGTAATGATAATACTAGCCTTGTAAAATTATTAGGAAACATTTTCTTCTTTTTAAATATTTTTGGAGATGTTTAAGAAAGATTGATGCTAGTTCTTGAACTATTTGGTAGTAGAAATAGTGGAATAGAAGAAAAGGTTTATATCCAGTGACTGCTGAAGATATTTCTATGAGGCTATTCTCATTGAAATTTGTTGAACCCACAAATGCTGTATCTTGAGCATTCTCATGAGTTTTACAAATCTTATACCTCATGTAAAAATCATAAAATTATTTAGATACCATAATGCACTGAAATGAGCTTGAGTGTTAAAAAAAGACCTCTATTTGATTCCAATACATTCATTTACACAAGTAATTTAAAACTTTAATCTGGATGTCTCTCATCATAAAATGAAAAATATTCTCCTAGACCTTCTGAATCTTTTGGAATTAAGGTACGAAATATAAAGTATAAGGAATAGAGTTGCCCCTGAGTACCCATGAGGATTGGTTCCAAGAACCCTGTAGATGTGAAAGCATGTAATTGTTCAAATGCCTCATATAAAATGCTGTAGAATTTATATATAAACTGTGCACATCCTCCTGCCTGTGTTAAATCAGGTTCAAATTACTAATAATAACTAATACAAGGTAAATACTGTGGAAATACACATTATACTATATTGTTTAGGTAGTAAATGGAATAAGCCTATGAATGTTCAGTATAGATACATTTTTTTCCCCCAAATATTTTCAGTAGATTCAGTTCTCTCCAGTGGCACTTGCAGTTACAGATAGCTGATTGTACATGTGTTCATGTGTTTGTTTATTTAGATTTACTTGTATTTCCTTTTTGTTCCTTTTTCCAACTACAAAGCTTCTCAGGAAGATAATCTGTGTACAGCATCTAAATATGTTTTAGTTTATTTTCTGCATATCACCACAGAGTCATGTCACTAAATGTGCATTTGGTTACTTCTATTCATAAAACCATTCAATAGCTTTCTTTCCCTGGAGGATGAGATCCAAATAACTTAGCATATCATGGAAGATTCACTTCATCATATCCTTTGGTCAATGTTGATTGCTTCAAAACAGAGTGTAAATAGCGGCTTGAAAGTCATACACTAGCACTGCATGCCTTGGGGTAGCCACTTCATCCCTTACCAGCTTTTTGATTTGGTTCAAAATGCTACCTGCTATAAAATAGAAGCAAAGATAGTCATGTCTTCTTGCTTTGAATGTAAGGGAATTAAATGATTAACAATTTTAAATTATTAGCTCCTATTATAATGGAAATTACTTCATCAGATTGAGGTGTCTATTATGTATATTTGCTTTATGCCTGCATTTTTAATGTATTTCTTTTATCAATTCACTCTAATTTTCTTTGCTTGTCTGACCTGTCCTTCGCTACATTTCTAACAATAGAAATGCAGTGACTATCTTGGTTTTTCTTGCTGTCAGTACCTTCCTCCATCTAGGGGGAGGTAGATGATGATGAGTATCATCCACTCCTCAAAACACTGATCTGCTTTTTTCTCCAGGAATTTGATGATTCTATTGCTTCCTTATATGTGGACTATGTATTATTTAGCCTTTCTATTTTATTCAGTATGTTTTCCGAGGTTCATCTGTGCTATAGTGTATGCCAGTGTTTTATTCACTTTTATTGGTGGATAATGTTACACTACAGGGATATTATTTATGTAATATCAGTTCAAATGCTGGTGAATATCTTGGCTATTTCCACTTTTAAACTCTTGTGAATAGAGCTAGTCTGAACACTTGAATATGTTTTTTTCTTAAATGCCTGTTTTTTTTATTTTATGTATTTACTTCTAGAAGAGTATTTTGTTGCAATTATTGTGGTTTGGGTATTGAAATTACCCATTACTATTATTATATAGTCTCTTCATTTGTTTTATAAAACTCAGTGTTCTGACTTTTGCCACACATATTTATAATTACTATATCTTCCTGATAGATTGTTTACTTTACCAAAATGTAATGACCTTCTTTTTCTCTCTTGAATAATTCTGGCTTGTAGGTCCTCTTTGTCAGATAGAAATGTAGCTATCCCCGCTTGCTTTCAGATGCCATTTGCATGGAATATCACTTACCATCCTTTCAATCTCAGCCTGGGTGTGACATTGCCGATGAGGTGCATTTCCACAGGAAGTGTACACTTGATGTTGTTTTTTATCCAGTTTACCACATATGCCTTTCAATTAGAGAACCAACCCCCCTTACACACAGGGTTACTATAGAAGGACGTGTGCTGCTCCTGTCGTTTTGTTGTTTTCTTCATGTTTGACTCTTTCGTAGTTCTCAGTTGCTTGTCTACTCTTCTACTGAGAATTGTTCTTTCCTTTGCTCTCTCGTTGCGTTTTCCT
Source organism: Aplodontia rufa (assembly GCA_004027875.1). Classification (NCBI taxonomy): domain Eukaryota; kingdom Metazoa; phylum Chordata; class Mammalia; order Rodentia; family Aplodontiidae; genus Aplodontia; species Aplodontia rufa. Next base: position 12,906 of record PVKS010042510.1, on the reverse strand, counting down.
TCCTTTTCTGTGTGCAGGATTTCTTTAAGTGTATTGTGCAGTGTGACTTGGTGGTGATGAATTCCCTTAGTTCATGTTTATCTTGATGAAATATAAAAAGCCCAGATGATGAGAGAAAACAATACAAGTAAAAGCATTAAAAATACTAGAATTCCTTCCTGTCAAGTTACTTAAAGTGTCAAAGCTTCTTTAAGGAACTTCAAATTTAGAATCCGCTACGTACAAGATCTGCAATGGGCTGGATCCTTATGCATGTAATTTTTTCCCACATTTAGATTAGCATCCTGCTTCAAATGACTGTGTTGCACTTAGGCTTCAGAGCCCTTTCATAAAGTCCTGTCCTCGCCATCCTGTGGTGTGGCCAAGGTGGCTCTGTTAGCTCTGTGTAGGTCTGGCTGGGCACCAGGGGGCCCTCTGAGAGTGCAGAAGTTGCCCCTGGTCTGGTGGTTTGATCTCTCCCTGGTATGAGTAAGTGGCCTTTCTTCTTTCTTTCTTTCTTTCTTTCTTTCTTTCTTTCTTTCTTTCTTTCTCTAATTTTCTCTCTCTCTCTCTCTCTCTCTCTCTCTCTCTTTCTTTTAGAGAAAGGGACAGTGAAAGAGAAAGAGAGAATCAAGAATCAATTTTACTTAGTTTTAGTTTATCATGTGGCTTTTGTTTCTCTGTCAGTCTTTTGTGTACGTGGTGCTGGGGTTCAAACTTGTCCCCTTGTGCATGTCAGGCAAGATCTGTAACTGCTGAGCCACTGCTCCAGCCCCACAAGTAGCATTTCTATGTTCCAGGAGAGCGCTTATTGTGTAGATAGAAGCATCACATGCCCAGCAGCGTAGGACTCACAGTTCTGAGGGCCTCTAGGCTGAGGGGTGAGTTTGGGTGGCCTTCTGTTTTTTTGAAGGGCTTGCTTTTGTTGTGCTCTATGGGTGCCACACTGTGCCAAAGATGGCTGGAAGGGACAGCATGGCAGTATCTGTTGCATTCTTCAGGGGAAAGGAAAATGCAGGAACTTGAAGGTCCCAAAGCAGCAAGCTCAGGCATGACCTCCACAAATTGTCTCCCTGCCCCAGCACTCTGCTTCCGGGCTGAGAAAATAAGAGCGCTTTTCAAACAACAGTTCACTGGCAGCCAAGCCCACGCTACCTTCTGATCCACAGCTGTTTCCATGCCAGTTTTGACCACCACGTTTCTTTCTCTTTGTGTCATCCCCCACCCCCCACCATGACCTAGAACATCTGCTGCAGGCTCAGAGCTGATGCACTTTCCCCCCTCTGTTTCGGTGTCCCGAACTTCTGAGTCTCCAAGTCTCGGATGGTCTGGTGTTGAATTTCAGAGCTGGCCTCCAGGTGTGGAGAAGCTGGGAAATGCTGCTTCTTTAGTCTGTCAACTAGATCCCTTCATTTTAGAATTTGAGCGAGGTCTGACTCTTCTAATTATCCTTTTGTTGCCTGTGGGTTTGTTGTCTTAATTAAGAACCCATTACCAAATATGAGGTCTTGAGCTTTACCCTTGATTTTCTCCAAGAGTTTCACACTTTGGGTGTTCTTGTTTGGACTGTTGGTCTTTCCTCAGTGTGCGTTGTGTGTGGTATAGCACAGCCACTCATTTTAGAACCACTTGTTCACAAGGCTGTCCTCTCCTAGTTGGATGTCCTCACCCTCTTGATGAGGCACAATTGGCCGTACATGAAAGGTTTATGAACTTTCAATTCTATGACATATTTCCAGGGTATAAGATTTTACCTCCTGACTGAATAATTCTCACCCTTATTTAAATATCTATGGTTCTGGAAAACTGCTCAATTTTACTTACAACTTCAGCTGTCACAGTGTTAAACATACTGTGTCAAATCCTAGCTCTTACTAGCTATTGTTTTATGGTTAATAATTGTAATTTCTGAGAGAACATATAGATAAGAAAGTGGCATTTCAAGAGTCTAGAAAATTTCATTTGAATATCCAAAATATTACTCAAAATAAATCACAACAATAGCAGGGCCATGTAAGAAGGCAGTATGCTCTTTGTGTTTTAATCAAAAGTGGGAATGTTAAGATAGGGATTTGAAAGGGTGCATGAAATGAAAATATTTATTTTAGCTAGAGTGAGAATATTGAGTCCTCTTTGCTCGATTTAAGTTTCAACTATTCTTTTTTTTAAGTTTCAACTATTCTAATTATTTAAAACACTCAGTTCTATTAGCAGTAGGATGTCACAGCATATCTTTCACCTCTAAGGAGAAGTGTCTTAAGGTGAAGGCTGGGAATAAAAGAAAATCATCAAATGTTGCTGTATTATTCCATGTAGACTTAGGCCTGTAAGATAAGATAGCCTCGGGAAAAGTTTTTAATAAGTCCAATAATTCACTTCCTTCATTTCTATGAAAAGCACTCTCTGGGTATGACTAACTTCGCTCAGCATGATTAGTTCCATTTCCATCCATTTATTTTCAAATATTATTGTTTCTAATTGTGGTATCAAAGTTGTGTTTGGGTCCATTCATTCAGTGAGAGGCATCTGGTTGGTTTCATAGTTTAGCTATTGTAAATGGAACTGCAATGAACATAGATTTTCCTGTGTCACTGTAATATGCTGATTCTAACTCTTCTGGGAATATACACAGAAGAGAGATAGCTGGGTCACATGATGGATCCATCCCTAATTTTCTGAGGAGTCTCCACACTGCTTTCCAGAGGATCTGCAGTTCTACCAACAGTGTGCTAGTGTTCCTATCTCCCTGCAACACCTCCAGCATCTGTTATTGTTTATATTCTTTGTGTTTGCTAATCTGACTAGAGTGAGGTGAAATCTTAATGTAGTTTTGATTTGCATTTCTCTAATTACTAGAGCTTTAGAACACTTTCTCATGTGTTTAATGGCTTCCTCAATTTCCTATGTTGAGAAGTTTCTATTTAGCTCTTTGGCTCATTTATTGATTGGATTGTTTGTGATTTTGGTATTAGGTTTTTTGAGTTCTTTGTAAATTTTGGATATTAGTTCTTGTTGGAGGAATCAAAGACCATGATTCTCCCATTCTGTATGTTGTCTCTTGACAAGTGTGATCAATTTCTTGGCAGTGCAGAAACTTTTTAGTTTAATGGAATCCCACTCACTGTTTTTTTACTTTAATTCTTTTGATTTATGAAACTTGTTGAAAAATTTTTTACCTACTCTCAAATGCTGGAGTGTTGGTCCTAACTTTTCTTCTAGAAGTTGTATGGTTGGTTTAATTTCTAGTTCCTTGATCCATATTGATTTGACTTTTATACAAGGTGAGATATAAGGATCTACTTTCAACTTCCTGCACATTACTATCCAGTTTGTCTAGCACCGTTTGTTGAATAGGCTGTCATTCTTCCATGTTATATTTTGACCCCCTTTGTCAAAAATCAGATAAGTGTTTAAAGATTTGTGGGTTTGTCTTCTATTCTATTCCATTGGTTTTCATTCCTATTTTGTTAGCAGTATTTCATGCTGTATTTGTTACTCTAGCTCTATAGTGTAGTTTTAGATCTGGTATTGAAAATTTACCTGCAGCGTCTTTCTTGCTTAGTAATGTTTTGGCTATCCTGGGTTTCTACTTGTTTCAAATGAATTTGAGAACTGCTTTTTCTATATATATAAAGAATGACATTGGTATCTTTATGGGGATTGCAATGAATCTATATAATGCATGTGGCAGAATGGCCATTTTGCTTATGTTAGTCTGCCTAACCAAGAGCATGGAACATCTTTCCATCTACTCAGGTATTATTTGATTTCTTTCTTCAATGTTCAGTAATTTTTGTTGAAGAGGTCTTTTACTGCCCTTTTTAGATTAATTCCAAAGTATTTTATTCTTTTTAGGATATTGTGAATGGAACCCAATTTCCTGATTTCTTCTGCCCTCTTATTGTTAGTGTATAGTATATCTATTGATTTATGTGTATTGACCTTGTAGCCTGCCACATCTGTTTATAAGCTCAAGCAGTTTTTTGGTGGAGTTTTTTGGATGTTCCAGATATCGGATCATGTTGTCAGCAAAAAGGGATAATTTGTCATTCTCTCTTCCTATTCTGACCCCTTGATTGCCTTCTCTTGCCCGATTACTTCAGCCAGGGTCTCAAGAATTATATTGAATAAAAGTGGTGAGAGCAGAGAGCCTTGCCTTATTCCTGAGTTTAGCGGAAATGTGTTCAGCTTTTCTCTATTTAGCATTGTATTAGCTGAGGGTTTGTCAGATATGGCCTTTACATAGTTTAGATAAGTTCCTTTGATCCCTATCTTCTCTAGAGTTTTAAGCATAAAAGAGTACTGAAGTTTATTGAAGATCTTTTCTGAATCAGTTGAGATGATCATAAGTTTTTGTTCTTAATTCTGTTTAACTGATGAATTACATTTGTTGATTTGCATATATTGAACCAACCTTGCATACCTGGAATGAAGCCCACTTTATTGTAGTGAATTATCTTCTTGAGGTGTTTTTGAATACAGTTTGCTAGAACCTTATTAAGGATTTCTGAGTTGATATTCATCAGGGACTTTGGTATAGTTTTCTTTTTTTGATGTGTTTTTGTTGGGTTTTGGTATCAGAGTTATGGTTGCCTCATAAAATGTGTTTGGGAGAATTCCTTCCTTTTTAATTTCTTGGAATAGCTTAATAAGGAAAGTGTTAGCTCCTTCTTAAAGGTGTGGTAAAACTCAGCAGAGAATCTATCAAGTCCGTGGCTTTTCTTCTCTGGAAAGCTTTTAATTGCTATACGGATTTCAGTGCCTGTTATTGAGCTGTTGAGTATCTGAATAGCATCCTGCATCAGTTTGGGGATGTTGTATGTGTCTAAAAATTTGCCCATTTCTTCCATATTATCTAATTTAGAGCTGTATAGTTTTTCAAAATATGTTCTTATAATTCTTTGGATTTCTGTGGCATCAGTTGTGCTTGCTCCCTTTTCATTGGTGATTTTGTTGATTTGCTTCATTTCCCTCCTTTTAGTGAGATTGGCTAGATGTCAATCAATTTTATTTATTTTTTCAAAGAACCAGCTTTATGTTTCATTGATTCTTTTAATTGATTTTGTTCTCAATTTCACTGATTTCAGCTCTGATCTTGATCATTTCCTGCCTTCTGCTGACTTTGAAATTAGATTGTTCTTCTTTTGTAGGGACTTGATGTGGAGCATAAGCTTATTTATTTGGGATATCTTCTAATTTTTAATGTAGGCACACAGTGCTATAAATTTTCATCTTAGGTTTGCTTTCATGCTGTCCAAAATGTTTTGATATGATGTGTCTTCATTCTCATTCTTTTCCCAGAATTTCTTGATTTCTGCACTCATGTCTTCTTGGATCCATTCTTCATTTATTGGGATATTATTCAATCTCCATATTTATGTGTGTTTTCTGTTATTATTTTTGCTGTCAATTGCTAGGGTCATGGCATCGTGGTCTGATAAGGACACATGGAATAATAGCTTTTTTATATTTCCTATGATTTCCTTTGTGAACTAGAATATGGTCTATTTTGGAGAAGGATCCATGCACTGCTGAGAAGGTGTTTTCAGCTGATTTGGGGTGGAATATTCTATAGATGTCTTTTAAGTCCACTTGATTTATGGAGTTTTTTAGGCTGGTGATCTCTTTGCTGTGTTTTTGCTTTGACTCTCTGTTTACTGGTGATAGAGAAGTGTTGAGCTCTCCCAGTATTATTGTGTTGAGGTCCACAAATGGTTTTAGGTTATGGAGTAATTTGTTCACATTCTTGGGAGAGTTGGTGTCTGGGACACAGATATTTACTATGGTTATATCTTCCTGTTGTATTGTTCTTTTCTGATTAGTTTATGCTTGAAATCTAATTTGTCGGATATAAGTATTGCAATACCACCTTGCTTTTTTGGGTCATACGCATGGTAGATTTTTTCCATCCTTTCACCCTCAATCTGAGGATATCATTGGCTATTAGGTGGGTCTCTTATAAGCAGCATAGCGTTGGATTTTGTTTTTGTATTCAATCTGCTAGTCTGTGTCTTTTGAGTGGTGCATTGAGACCATTCACATTCTGTGTTAGAATAGAAGTGTGATTGTAGTTCACAGTCATTGTGTTTTATTAGTGAGTTCTGTGCTGTCTTAGTTGTCTATTGATAGCAGGTACCTTTATCGAATTTCCTCTGTTTGTGGGCTTTGAGGAGTATTTGATCGTTCTTCTATCTGGAGTTCATCTTTGAAGTTTGTTTGTAATACTGGTTTTCTGTTCACGAAAAGTGCAAGTTTGATCTTTATATGAAAAGTTCTTTTTTCTCACCCAGTTTGAAGCTGGGTGTGGTACTCTTGGTTGTGGTCATTCAGGCATTGAAAGATCTCCTGCCAGAATCTTTTTTTAAGATTTTTTTTTATTAGTTGAATGTGGACTTACAATTGAGGAAGATTCATTACCAAACAATCAAGAACAAATGTATATTCACAAAGTTAGCCAGGCTGATGCCATGTCATGGTTGCCCCCCTTGGGTTCCCCATGGTTTTATGTTTGCCCCAAAAGAACCCTTGTGTTAAATGGATATCTAGTGGAGGGCAGAGATCTCCTTCTGAGATGATTCCCCCATACTCCCTGCCTCCGGTCTCCTAGATGTCTTTCCTTATCCCTCCCCGCTCCCTGCCCTCCTCCTTGTGTCTCCAGGTATCCTAGGCAAGTTTCCCCCTGTTTGAGTAAAAATTCAAACATTTTGAGGTTATTATTAGCTTAGCCATCTAACATACTGTTTCCGGTTGTATTCTAGCTTCCACAAATGAGAGAAAACATTCGGCCATTGAGTCTCTGAGATTGGGATACTTCACTTAGCATAATTTTTTCCATCTCATTCCATTTGATTTCAAAAGCCATAATATCGTTTTCTCTAATGACCAAGTAGTATTTCATTGTATATATGTACCAAAGTTTTTGAATTCACTCGTCCAGTGAGGGGCATCTGGGTTGGTTCCATAGTCTAGCTATAGTAAATTGAGCTGCTATAAACTTTGATGAAGCCATATCTCTATAATATGCTGATTCTAACTTTTTTGGGAGAAGACCCAGAAGTGGGATAGCTGAATCATAAGGTGGTTCCAGCCCTAATTTTTTGAGGAGTCTCCACACTGCTTTCCAGGGTGACTGTACCAGTTTGCAGTCCCACAAACACTGTTACAGTGTTCTTCTTTTCCCACAGCCCCTCCAGCATCTGTTGTTATTTGTATTCTTCATTTCTGCCACTCTAACAGGAGTGAGGTGGAATCTCATTGAAGTTTTGATTTGCATTTCTCTTATTGCTAGTGATGTAGCATTTTCTCATATATTTATGGGCTTTCTGGACTTCCTCTGGTGATAAGTTTCTTTTTAGATCCGCAGCCCATTTATTGATTAGATTATTTGTGAGTTTGTTGTTTCGTTTTTTGAATTCTTTATATACTCTGGATATTAGCCCTCTTGCTTCAAGAGTCTGAGCTGAAAATTCAGAGGTGGTCCTTATTGGTTTGTCTGTGAATGTGAATTGGTGTTTTTCCCTTGCAGTTTTTAGTATTCTTTTGTTGATTTTCCTGTTGTACATTTTGAATATGATGTGTTGGTGAGCTTCTCATTTGATTAGGCCTTTCCAATGTCCTATAAGCTTTCTGGATGAGCACATCTAACTCTATTTTTATATGGGAAAAAGCTTCTTTAACTATTTCATTGAGAATGTCCCTTATACCATTCATTTGAAATTTTATTTCTTCCTGTATCCCAATTACTCTTACATTGTTTCTTCTAATTTCATCCCAAATATTTTGAAAATTCTGTTTGTGTTCTGTGAGTTTTTTTTCTTTTTTCTGTTTTTTTTATCCACGCACTCAAGCTTACTCAGCCTGTCCTCATTGTCAGAAGTTCTTTCTTCAAAAGCAAAGGTTCTGTTCTCTATAGAAGTTAGTCTATTATTAAATTCTTCCATGGTTCCTTTCATGTGATTGACTGCAGATTTCAGCTCCGTTACTTCCTTTTCGAGTATTTCTATTTCTTTGATAATAGAGTTTTTCATCTTTTGAGATTTCTCACTTAGTCTATTCATTAAATCTTCTTTTAGTTCATTGTTCCTTTTAGTTATCAGGACATTGATAATTTTTTCTAGATTTTCACCCTGCTCTCTGATTGTAGACTTCCTGCTAGGGGAGTTGTGGGTTTGAGGTGAACCTCTTCTGGTTTGATTCTTATCTTTGAAAAGCTTCTTCTGGATCTTTGAATTGGGGTTCCCTGGGTGGGAGCAAGTCTTGTGTTGGGTTATTCTTTCTTATAGGTCAAGTGTTGGATCAGATACTGAGACAGATTAGGAGAGACAGTGAAATGGATAGGTAGTCAGGATGAAGGGCCCCCATCCAAGAGCTAGCTGGTAGAGGCAGAGAGTGATTGGCAGGGTATGCTCAGGGCCTTCAGATTCAAAAAGACCATGATGCTCACCTTTGTCCCAACTAAGAGATGGGGGTGGTCACAGGTGGGAACTAGAAAGTATTTGCCACCTTTTGTTTTACATAGATTTTTACCAATGGTGTTCTTGACCAGTTTCAATGCCTGTCTTATGTAGATTTTAACCAATGGAGTTGATGCATTTCTCAATACCTGCTTTGCAAGAATGTTAATTATGCTTATACCCAAAATCAATATAAACCCCAGCCTAACATAGTGAGGCAGTATCCTGCTTCCAGGAGTCCCTCCGTCTTGCAGAGACTCTGCTCCTCTTCCTAAATAAATCCTACTCCTTTTACTCCCCCTTCCATGATTGTCCATGGATCTTATTCTTCAAATTCACAAGACAAGGACCCAGAAGATAGGTGCTGAACTCCTGAGGTGCATTTCCACACCAAGAGTTGCAATGTGCCACAGGAAATCCCAACTCTTAGTTGAGTAACTGCTAACACTTTTGGGCTGTAGAGACCTCAGGGACCTGCAACTAGCCCAAATTCTCAGTTCTAACTGAGAAAGATGCAAACACTGAAAACGGGCTACTTTGGCTATGGAATTCTGTGGCCAGGCCCTCTTCATTCACCAGTGGGCACAGAGACTCCGGCCTCATCCCCAAAACCCCACATCAACACCACCTCTCTGATAACCACTAGCTGCTTCCAGAAAACTGTTTCTGCCTGGAGCCTTGCTTTGTTGTGCCTTTTGGATCTAGGTTCCAGGACTCAGTCTTGGTACCTGGTAGGGTTCCTGGGCAGTTGCTGTTGAAGCTTAAGAGGTAGGAGTGTGTGGCTAGGTGCTAGGGTCCCAGAAGTGTGGGGTGGGTCAGAGTGGACCAACCTATGTGCTATGTTGAGATCTGGGATCCTTGGTGGTGGGATGGTCCAATATAACTGGAACTGACAGATGTGCAGGATAATAGGATGGTGTCTGTGGGGGGGGTCTTTGGAGGTGCACGGTGCATGTGCCAGGGTGGGAGTGGAGTCCTGGGCATGCATGGATGTGAGGTGGGCAGGCTTCTTCTCACTCCTTAAATTGATGTGAAATCTTGTCCTGAGATCTCTTTCTGGTTGTTCCGCTTTAGGACTTTGCTGTTGGATTGGGAGTTTTGTCCTGTCCCTTACTTGGGTTGGGATATAGTCAGGAAAGTTGAATTCAGAAGCCAAATCCCTAACCTGTGAACTGTTAGTGTCCTTTAAGTTTTCCAGCGCCTCCTGAGCTAATAGGAGATCATCAATATGAACAATCAGTGCATACAATAAATGGTATTAAACTGGTTATTTACTACTGACCATATCAATTACAATGTTAAATTCCACCTATGAAATGAGTGGTATGGTTTGCCATTCTTTCAGTGACAATAGTATTCGATCGTCACCTATGTCAGACTTCAAAGCATATAGTAGTTATTGACTGAGTTTGCCATTTATGGTGTTAATGGTTACACAGCATTAGTGATGGCATTCATATGATATAAACTAATTAGAAGCCTGAGAAAGTATTGAAAGTAAGAGGAGGTTGTAATATCTGAGTATGAGCAGAGAAAAAGTAAAGGAGGTGAAGGATTTGCTGGAGAGAAAAAAATAAAATAAGACTAACTTTTTCAGTGTGCTGAAAAGTAATTATTAAGATTCTTATCTCAGGTACGTTTTCATGGTAACAGAAAGCTACCAGACTACATTAATGAAAATTTATAGTTATTGGATCTACTAGTGGAGCTTTTCCAAGGTTTCTGTATTTTCTTGGAAAAACATAATAACAGTAAGTTGAGCACAAGCCTTGTTTACATGTAATTATTTTTCACTGTTGTGCATCCCAATTGGATCTTGAAATTTTCTAAGGAAGAGGCTGCATTCCTTCCTATTTTTATTTCTGGGATCAGGTAGCTTAAAACTCAGTGCAGGTGCTCAGTGGGTGTTCCTCCAGTGAATGAGTGAACATGAGGCTGCCCGCAAGCCCTTCCTGTATCTAGCAGGAGTCCAGCAAGCATCTGCCTGGGGCAGGCCCCAACAACCAGCTCATCCCTTGAGGCTCCAGTTGCAGGACACCCTACTTCCTTCTGCCTTGACACTGTGCCCAATGGTGCATGCCCATGGAATATTCAGAAGGGAAGGGTCTGCCACACACACCTAGGAGGGAGGACCCAGTCCCAGAGCTGACACAGCCAGCAGGAGCTGGTCAGGTGCTGATGGGGGAGTGTGCGGCTTGATGGTGGCATCTGCTACACTCATCCCTAGGGGGCAAGGAGGCTTGCGACAGGAGTTGGGGAGAGGCAAGAAAAGGCCCACCTAACAGCACAGAGATGACTGGACATTAATCGTGCATGCGAGTTGAGTGTGTGTGTAAGGACTGAACCCAGGGTCTGGTGCCTGGCAGACACGCCTGTGTGTGTATGCATACATGAAATGTCCACACCAAGGCTTCTTTAGGCTGTATATTTCCTATGCTGAAGAAAAGTCTAAGCCTTCTCTAGGAGCATCACAGAAGAATCAGTTCTGTCTCTTCCAGGACAAAGCTACAGAGGATGTGCCCGAGTCCTAAGCCAGAACCTGCAGCTCGGAGAGGGTGGAGCTGTGCCATGACACAGGGCCCTGGAGCAGAGGGAAGAGGGAGGAGAGAGGAAGCCAGGGCTCCATTTCCAATGAGGGCAGGCGAGCATGGGTGTAAGATGCCTAGAGAAAGTGCAAAGTCCAGCGTCCCTCACCCTCTGCCCTCTGCTGCGGGGACAGCCTGTGGCTTTGGTGGTGCTGGGGTGAGGCAAGTGGCTGCAGTGGCCTGATCCAGTTTCCTGTGCTCTTCTCACAGCTTAATGGAGTCCACAGCAGGTTCAGATGTGAGAGCAGCACCTCCTCAGAGCAGTGTGGGGAGGCCGCAGGCTCCAGGTTACAGCAGAGACAAAAGGAAGCCACAGAGGCGGTGGCACAGGGACAGGTCACATTCCTCCTGGCTTCCCTGAAGCCTGCGAGGGCAACGGACAAAACTCAGCCAATGTCAGGAGCACAGCTACAGGAAGGCCCCGTGCAAACCGCTCTGGAGCCGGCTCCACCTCCTTCAGCTCTAAGTCCCTGCGAAGCCGCAGATTAGGCAGCTTCTGGCCGTGGTTTTGCTTCGTCTGGTGCGGAGGGCTTTGGAGGGCTTTCTCTTTCCTTAGCTCTGCAGTACGTGGTTCAGAATTTCAGTGTAGCCAGGCCCTGTCCCTGCAGCCGTGCTGGCTTGTGGCATCTTGGGGTGCTAGGAAGGGACATCTGCAGCTGTCGCTCTTCTCCAGCAGCTCCAGGCAACAGTGCTAGGCCAATGCCAGCACTGGCGCTTGCTTGTACCGCACACCGCCTGTGGCTGGCATGGGAAGATGAGCTGAGGCAGCCTGGAAGTGGGGCAACCGGCCTGGCACGCACACCTGACATCTACGCATCCACACGCGTGTACACGCTCACGCTAGGTACTGCGTGCCTTTCCTGGGTTGAACTCTGGGTTAATTTTTCCCCTTGTGTTAATTAACCCCTTAACCCCTGGAGCACATTTAGAAGAGTGACGACGTCTGTGAAGCTCAGTCTGATTTTTTTAAAATTTTTTATTTTTGAACAACCTTACAAGTTTTTAACAAAATGATATAAAATGTGTATATATTCTGGATATTGCAATTACCCCCAGGAGTGCCCCCTCAAATTACCCTCCCTTATCCCACCCTTCCCCTTCCCACTATATCTCTAAAAAAAGTATTAGGTTGTAAAACATTACATCTTATCTGAATTTAACACATGCTAATAGACCAACTTTCTCATTGTCCAGGGTCTAGTCCCCACCTCCACAGATGAGTGGAGACAATCGACCCTTAGATCTCTGGGTTAAGCTGATTTTACTCATCATGATCTCTTCCATAGCCATCCATGTACCTTCGAAGGCTGCAATATCATTGTTTCTAATTGCTGTGTAATATTCCATGATATAAATGTATCACAGTTTTTGGATTCATTCTTCCAGTGAGGGACATCTGGGTTGTTTCCATAGTCTAGCAATAGTAAATTGTGCTGCTATGAACATCGATGTTGCTGTGCCACTGTAATGTGCTGATTCTAAGTCCCCTGGAAATATACCCAGGAGTGGAATAGCAGGGTCGTATGGTGGGCTCATCCCTAGTTTTTTGAGGATTCTCCAAACTGCTTTCCAGAGGGGCTGTACCAGTCTGCAGCTCCACCAACAGTGTGTTAGTGTGCCTATCTCTCCACAGCCCCTCCAGCATCTATTATTGTTTATTTTCTTCATCTTTGCCATTCTGACTGGCGTCAGGTGATATCTTAATGTGGTTTTCATTTGCATTTCTCTGATTACTAATGATTTAGAGCACTTTCTCATGTATTCATTGGCTTGATCAATGTCCTCTGGTGAGAAGTCTCTATTTAGCTCTTTGGCCCATTTATCAATTGGGCTGTTGGTGTTTTTGTAGTTGACATTTTTGAGTATTTTATAGATTCTGGATATGAGAC
>PVKS010042509.1:0-15401 GCA_004027875.1 Aplodontia rufa | reverse complement strand
GGGGGTGTCTGCCAGGTGGGCTGATGTGGCGGGGCTGGAATTGTAGTTTTCTCAATTTCTAAAGTAGATCCTTGAGACATCGGCCCCTCTGTGGCGCTGGTCACTATGGGTGGCTGAACTGAGCACTTCTTTCCATAAAATGGGAGCGGACACTCGGGGAGTCAACCCTGCCCTCCTCTTGCCTCCACCTCCCCTCCAATTCTCCCATGCTGACACTTCTCTGGGAGCCAGGTCTTTAAAAACGGAACTGGCCTGGACTTTAACAGGAGGCTTTTGACTTCCGTCCAGCTCCTCTGGCAGTCGGATGGCTCTTTCTTAGCCTCTTAGGTAAAGGGTTTCTAACTCCTAGACGATGAGATTTCAATTATTCTAGTTCCCTGAGGACAGAGGTGCCATTGTCCTCCTTGGCAATATTTTCAGTACAGTTTCATGAGGCTAAAACCCTGACCATCAAGGTTTTCCTCTCACCTAACCTAAATCCTCGCTCATCTGTTCCCTGTAAAACAGCCCCCATCCTCCGCTGACCTCCAGTCCCTCCTTCTCGGGACTTCTAACCCCCAGGAAGACCTGACTCTGTGCGCTTGAGCAGGTGCCCTCCTGTCTGCAGCTGCTCAGTCCTGGATGGAGAAGGATCGTGAAGAAGTGACAGGCGCCTGGAATTTGGAACAAGGGAAACAGAGGAGGGTAAAAGACACAGCCCTGCCGCTGACCTTGGTTATTACAGTTAAGAGGGAAGCCTGAGGTTATTAAGAGGGAAGGGGGGACAACTAATAGCTGCTGAACCAAAGCCGTGGAAAGTTCATGAATCAAGTAGACAGCTAGGGGAAAGTCTCTTCTCAAGATCCAAAGAACCTTCTAGAATCAGGCAGAAAAGAGATGGCTGAAGTTCGTCCTGTTTGATGTGTCCATGCACATGAAAACACAATTAAAGATGAAGGAAATAAAGCAGGCGAAGTTTCCCAAACCGCAGAACACAGCCTGCACTCCTTCCAGGCCCTCTGGTGCTCACTGCTGCTCTTCTCCTGCACTCAGCGAGTGTCAGAAGGGCTACAGAAGACTTGGCATGGTCAAGGTGGACAGCAGTCATCCTCAGTCCATTGTGGATGTGGTTCACTGGTCTCACTCCTGATTGTACCCCTCTGTCATGGTGACAAGCACCATGTGTCATTCTTACAGTAAGACTCCTTAGCTTGACTTCCTGGAGGAGGAATGCCCACCTATACCCACTTTCCTTCTCAGCAGCCAAGGGCAGAAGGGCTGTGTCCCTGCTGACACCATTCTTTTCTTTCTTTTTGCAGTACTGGGGACTGAACTCAGAGACACCCTATCACTGAGCTACAATGCTCAGCCCGATTCCTTTTTATTATTTATTTTGAGATCAGGTCTTCCTAAGTTATGGAGCCTGGCTTCAAACCTGTGATCTTCCTGCCTCAGTCTCCTGAGTTGCTGGGTTTACAGGACTGTGCCACCACACCTAGGTTTGCAGATGCCATTCTTGCTGGGTGCTGGGGAGAAGACTGCTCTACTCTTCTTGCCTGTGTTGGCCATGAAAGAGGCAGCCCATGGGTGTGAATGTGAAGGGCTGGGGGAACACATCAGGCATTGATAGCTGGCAGGAGCCCAGCCCATAGCCCTTGCCACTGGACAACAACACTTGGAAGACTAGAAGTTCAAAAGGAAAATAGAAGGCAGAAAGAAAAGTTTGAATATGCATGGGTGCGTGCATGTGCATGCATGTGTAGAAGATCAATCAGAACTCCAAAGTTCTATCTAGGAGCCCAATGTAAGCAAGAATCAGATATCAACTCAGAAGGGCTCCCCTCTCCACCGTAACTAGAATCTTAGCAGGACAGCAGTAAAAATTTTGGGGAACTGGACAAAGGATGACACCTAACCTTAAGTTCTAGATGACTTTGTTGGCACTGAAGAGGAACCAGGTATGTCTGGGTGTGTTGTTCATGGAAAACCACAAGAGATGTTCTTTCTGTATGGTTAGCCTGGGAGTATTGGGCACGTTCTTTCACATTTCCATGAATCAGTCATTGAGAGTGCAACTCGTCTTTATCGAGGAATGATCTAACCAGCTCAAGTAAGTGCCAAGAAGGGCTGGAGGAACACAGACTGGAGGAGATCCAGTGGGTAAATTCTGGGTGAACTGTTGGGTCCTATTTTCCCCAAATCAGTCCTTTTTCAATCCTCAATGTTGAAATATAATTGAAGGACACAGCACCAACAGGGTGATGCTCCAGGTAGGTGCCCAGCATGGCAGATGACCCACAAAATTTGTTGCTTCCACCACTGTAAGATCCCAATGCTCCCTCCCTTGTTGGGGTTCCCCACCCTTCACTGCCATGTACATTGGGGTGGATCTGGAGGGAATCATGCTCTATGGTGAGGAAAGGATGAAGAGAGCGACTTTTGTAAGGATCAAGGATTCACCCAGTTTTCTATCTCTGGCCAGGCTCTCCGCATTTGGGTAGACCAGTTGTCAGAAGCGCGGCTGCCCCTCCCCTTCCACCAGCCTGACTTTAATTTCATCCTTGGTCGGAGTGGGAAGTGCTGAGGAAACCAAACTCTGTGCTGCAGGAGTGACCGGAAAAGCCTGCCAGCTCTTCCTAGGGGTGTGCTGATGACTCACTGCACCTCCTGGGGAAGGCTGCTCTTGGACAAGTACGGGTCAGAGAACCACAGCGGAGGGGAGACCGCGAAGACCTGAATGAAACGTCCTGGTCTCTCAAAGCCTGATGTGGTGCGAATATACCTATGGCAGGAGTTTGGGAAAACTGAGGGAAATGGAAGAGAACACAAGATATGCAAAACAGCCATGTCTGAACCGTTGGTGGATAGCAGAGTACAGATGCTGGGGCGATCCCTGCGCATTGTACAGTGAAAAGAAAAATCCTTCCTTTTCCCCAACCACGTACAGAAAAGCACGTCAGAGTTCAAAGGTAAAGCTTGTCACACTCCAAATACAAAATGATTTACTTTACATGCAGCAAAATATACAAGAAGTGAATTCAAAAACAAACTTAATTCAATTCATTATATTCGCTTGGCACAATTGCAATTCAGTTTTAAAAAAATATTTGAAAAATACTGAAACTGACCTGAATTCAAGTATAACGGTTTCTTCAACAGAAACATTATCAATGCAATAAAACATTACACGGAATATATCGAAGCAAAATGCCTTCTTGAGTTTTTTTTTCTTAAATTTCTGTGTGTTTTTTTAAATACAGTTCTAATGCCAACACGACTCACAATTATATTTTTAAAATGAATATTATTGCATTGTTTTTGCATATCTTGTGGGACAGAGAATGCAAAGAGTTACTGATTCCCGTTTCAGAAGCAGAGACAGTGGTTTGTTTTTGCTTTCAAATGGCCCTAGATTCAGATCTCCCCACAGTTAAGCCAGAAAGGGGAAACTGCACTCATCTGTGTGCAAGGGCACACTGCGTGGGTGCATATACACGCGCACAACAGACACATGCATACAGACGACCCGCTCCCTATGCACACACGCCCAACACACACTCGACTCTCATGCTTTCTCTTTCCTGCACCTACCAACACACCCAGCATAAGAAGGAACCCAATTCAATCGTCCGTATGTGCAAGACCTATCAAGTGCATCGCCAATTACGTTTAAATTATAAAACCAAACTAGAAAGAAAAATTGTTACTACCTAAGGAAATTATACCAAATTATTGGGTATACACAATGGTTGGTACTCTCCCACGGTGCCTACTGAACCCTCCCTCCGTGGGAAAAAAGGAAACCGCAACTGTTTAACGAATACAGTAAAACCAAACCTGGTTTACATATGCAAAAGTGAAAACAGTAAGTGGCTACAAAATTTGTAAACGCTCTTCTTCCTTCCCTCCCCCTGGAAAAACAAAAATAAAATAAACCAGAACAAAAAAAAAGGAAAAAGAAAAGAAAATCGCAACATGCTGTCAAGAAAAATGTCAAACCACAAAACCAAAGAGCACTCAAGGGAAGCTCAGCACCACCTCCTTCGGCGACAGCTGGCGGCCCCTTCCCCAGGGCAGCGCCAGCTCGGTCCTGTCCCGGCTCGCGTTGACGCTGGCCCGGCTCTGGTCTCCAGATCGCGTGGCTGGTGCAGGCAAAAGGATCTCGTCGCGGCGGGCGGAGGTGGCTGGGGCTGCAGCCGCTGGGCCGGGTCTTGGGGTGAAGCCGCCGCTTCGCCCCAGCCCCAGGCCCTGCGCGCCTGTCCCCCACCGCTGCTGCCTCCCACGCTGTTCCTCGTCCCTCTCGGGTGCGCTGGTCTACTGCTGAAAGTCACTCCCCTCTCCCTTCTCCGAATGCACAGGGCCTGGCTCTATGGGGACAGTGAGGCTCATACAGAACGTGTGCAAATGATTTTTTTACAAGCGAAGTTGAAAGACACCCGTTTGCTCCAGGGTCCTTTCCGAGCGAGCCGCCGCAGGGGGCGCAGGTCCTCTCGCGCCCCGGAGGCGACGCCGGACCCGGCGCAGGGCTGAGCACGCAGGTCGGGCGCCCGGGTCTCGCTCTCCGCCCAGATTCTTCCGCCCGCTTGTCGCCTGTCCCTCGGTGGACACTGCCTCGCGGCTTCTCTTCCCCCTGAAAAGCGGGCTCGCACACCACCCAGCTCTGCGTCTTGTCCCAACAGAAATGAATGAAGACGCTGTTCCGGTTAACTCCAGGTCACGAGAACAGTGAGGCACTTCTGAAACGAACCCATTAGGAACATTGAAACAAATAAAAAACCCGGCGTCTCCCAGCCCTGCGACTACAGGCTGCTGACGTAGACCCTGCTGTCCTGGAGCTCCTCCTCGCTCCGGCCTCGCCCCAGGGCGCGCGCGCAGCTCCCGTCCTCCTCGCCGCCCGCCCTGTCCTGCCCCGGGTCCCTGCAGTTCACAAAAGGTAGTAGGGTGCCATTGGGGCTCTGCTGGGCGCCCCCACTGAGGATGCTGTCGGCCGCATTCTCCATCTCCTCTATTGTCATGTCGCAGGCATCTGCCAGCTCCTGGGTCGTGACTTCTATGAACTTGGGATCTTGAGCAAACTGTCCCAGTCCTTCTGAAATCAACACCTGCGGGGGAGCAGGGGAGAGAACCAGAGTTGCCATTACAGGGTGGAGACTCACAGCCTCTTATGTCACTTCTTCCGGATTTACCTCTCAATTCCTTCCACCAGTTCTATGAAACGGTTTCTAGGGACTTTGCCACCGGATCACTCTCCTTTAGGTTGTTCCAATTTGGACCTTTGTTCCAAAGGTCTCCTAAGATGTGTTGCCTGGATTGTACTAGGGGCTCTGACTGGCAGAGAGTGGAATTCAGGGCTCTCTGATTCTAGACAGGTTGCTCTCAACATGGCTGTACAGTAGGATCATTGAAGAGCTTTGAAAAAAAATTATCAGTTTAATTTGCCATAGGTTTCCAGAGCTCTGCAGGTGATCCTTCTGAGCAGTCAGGGCTGAGAACCGTGCATCTTGACCCTCTGTGCACAAATGCAGCCAAGGCTCATGCCTGCCTTGTGAGCAGTCCCAACATGCTGCTGGCTTCCTCAGGGCTCACGGCCTGTGGCAGGACCCCTGCTCAGCAGTGTCTTTCTCCCTCTGCATCACCCAGCCTCAGGGAAGCTGGAGGCATCGGGCAGAGTGTTTTGCTCTCTGGACCCTCCTTCTGCAGATCCTGAGAGTGATGGTCTTTCTCTGCAGAGACTTGACATCCAGTTGGTTTGGGAAAGAACCAGGTATCACCTTCACAATTTTCCATCCTGAGACCCCTTGCTGCCCCTGGCATCTCCCTCCCCTGTCTGCCATGTGGCTTGGAGTCACCTACCGCTTCCACCAGGCTGCTGGCACTGCCATGGAACTGCCTCCCTGGGGCCCCAGCCTGAGTGGGCACCGTGAGGGAGACTGGCCGGGCTCTCCTAACAGTGCTGCTGCCTCCACCGCAGGAGGTGGTCTCCTCAGACCAGGAGCTACAGTGGATGGATGGGAAGCTGCTGTTGAGTTTCTCACTGGACTCGGCCCCTTCCAGCCTCAGGGTGGGGATGGGCTGTGGGGGCCAGGCTCGGCTGCCAGGTGTGGCCGGAGGGGTGGCACACGGCCGGGGGAACATGGTGGGGGAATGGCTTCTCTGGAGGAGGGGGCTCAGGCCTGCCACTGCCAATGCCTGTGGACACACAAAGAGCAGAGTTATTGGAGTGGTCAGGCCCTGAGCAAGGCAGGTCTCTGCCTTCTCAGCAGCATTGCAACTAGTATTTGCCAGTGAATTCCACCTGCCCAGAATCCACACTGTCTTTACCCATTAGAATTCTAGCCTACCGAGACCTGGTGTAAGTTTCAACAGTCTCAAGATATATTTTATGAGCATCTCAATCTGAAGTGAAGGTTGTTCTTCTAGCTTTGGGAAGATGTAGAATCAAGACCATCTGCTTTTTAAGCTGTCCCTGTCACCTCTTAGCTTTGAATTCTCTTGCTCTTGGTTTTCTCATCAGTAGAATAGAGAGAATAATAGTGCCTGTATCATCTTGCACCATCTCTATCTACCCGTGGGGTCAATGTGAAGTTCAAGTGAAATCAGCTCCAAGAAGAGCAATGCCCATCACAAAGAGCGAGACAAAACCAGGGGTTGCTGACTTAATTTTTACCATGACTTAGGTCTTTAATAATGTCCTGCCGATGTCTAGCTCAGGCTATATCTGAATTATTGTTTAAATATCATGCTGCATGGTAACTAAATGATTGGTGTGTTTGCATGCTAGGGCAGGGGCCATGAGCTGCACTGTCACTGTCACCATGACTTGCTCAACAGTGTCAGCTGCTTGGATGGGATGCATTCATGGGAGTGACCCTCGGTGGTGGGAAAGCCCAGCTCTGAGAGGCAGAGAATATCAACAGATAGGGTGGCAGAAAGGTTCTGAAAGGAGTCTATAAACAAAGAAGTGCTTCTCGAATATCAGCAGGAGGACAGACAGACGGGTGAAACCAACTTCTTAGAAAGCTTTCAAAATAACACACACGGGGGCCCACATCCTGCCATCCTCCCCTCCCCAGCTAATATGGTCCCCAGCCAGGGGGTTCTGGGTCCCTGGAGACCTGAGGGAAGTGTAATGCTATGCTCAATATTTCAGAAAACCCAAATGGAAACCATCCTTTTAAGGCAATGCCACAGGCTAAACAGGACCGTATTTCTTTAAGCTAGAGTAGTATCTTAGCCGAGCCACACTGGCCATCTTTGGCTGATTAAGCTTTGATTGGCAGTGGAATGCCTTTGGGTGCAAAAACATCATTTAAAGCATAGATTGAAAGTAATTAAAAAGGTAAAGAGGTTGGGGAAACTCAGGTTTAGATCTCACAGACTGGCCTTGGATAGCTCTTTGAAGTTTCTATATTGAGAATATGCTCTCTTGGATTTTGCGTCTCCCTGCTTCTGCCCTCCTTGGATGGCATTTCTACTCTTGACCATGTTTTTGGCAGGCGCTTTGATTATCTCAGTACATCAGTGGATGGATTTTTGAGCTGTTCATCCCAGGTATACTCAAATCTTAGGTATGACCAACATCTGCTTGAGTCTGGGGTTGGGGACATCAGTGGCACTATGAGGAGAGAGCTCAGGATCCCTCCTGGTCCCTCAGAATCATGTGCGTGTTCCTGCTGACTAGCGTTTTCTAGGTCTCTTCCCTGAGACATTAAAGAGCTTTCCAAGGCTCTCTCACCTGCAAAGCAGGTTAGGGCCTGGGGTAGGATGTACCAGTGGCCTGTCACAGGGAAGACTGATGTGTATTTTGAGGATTTGCCCATTTTCCTGGGAACTACCGAGCCTGCAAGGTGGTGGCCAGTGGCCTGTCCAAAAGTGTGGGTACCTGATGATGGACCAGATGCAAAGGTAGGACTGTCTTCTGAGAGATGTCTCCCCCTTGATTCCGCTGCCGCTTCAGACACTCTAGGTGGAAGGAGGCCCTTCGACCTGAAAGTCAGTCAAACAACCAGGATCAGGGCAGTGAGAGAGGACCTTGGCCTGGGACAACTCTGCAATATTTTGGATCTTGAATGTCTCCCAAAGGCCCACGTGATGAAGGCTTGGACCTCCCTATTGGGAGGCAGAAGAAACTTTCAGAGGTGGGGCCTAGTGGGAGGCTTTATGTCATTGGTGATGTACCTGAAGGGGATTATGGGATGCCTGTCTCTCTTTCTCTCTTTCCTTTCCCAGCTAGGAGGCCTTACTACAGGCCCAAAAGCAGTGAGGCCAACTGTCCCCCGAAGCTATTCCTTTCTAATTTGATTGTCTCAGGTATTTTGATGAACGCAGTCGCATGTCCAGGTGGGTGCAAGGAGTACCGTCAGCAGCCCTGAACACACTCTTCTTCACCCCTCTCCTTATCTCTGGGACATACTGAATGGCCCACATTTAAATCCCAGCCCAGAACATTTTGTTTTTGGAATTCTGTCTTGTCACTTGGGAAATCTGCCCAACCCACTGTGTGGAGATTGTCTAGGCCAAGAAACGATCGTTTCTCAAGCATCCCTGGGTACCTGATGTCATCTTGGGGATACTACTGGCCACATCTGAACAGTAAGGTATGTCTTTACCTAGTGAGGCAGAGCGGAGGAAACCCCTCTTTGGAGATTGCCGGATGTCCCTCTTGTCCTCCTCTGGAGGTGTCAGCTGTCGATTTTCATCATCCTGATAGGACAGCCTGGAACAGAACTCTTGGGGCTTATTCCTGGAGACTGAGCACCACTACCCACAGGGACAGCCGCCATCCCCACAAAAGTAAATTAATCCCCCCATGCTTTCATACAAGTTTAGGGAAGGGGCATCAGGGACTTGCCACCCCAAGACATTCTGCCCTAGTCTGCGACATCGCAGGAGTTTCCCAGACCTGTTTGCTGGGGATTCCAGCTCTAGATCTTCATGCACAGCTGTCTTATAAGCCTTGCCTTTTTAAAAATTTATTTTGTATTTTGGTGCTGGGGATCAAATCCAGGGTCTCATACATGCTAGGCCAGTGCTCTAGCACTGGGCTCCACCCCCAGCCCAGAGTCCTGCATGTCTGATTTGGGGCAGTGGAAGCATTCTTCAGGCAAAGGTACTGAGAAAACTGGAGAACATTCTCAGCTCCCAGGTTTCCTCAGGAGTGGCCTAGGCTCCAGGCTTTACATATGCTATGCTATTGGCCTAGGCTCAATGTTAGCTCAACCTTACCTCTCACTCCCCAATTCCTCCCTGTCCTGGCAATCTTTCACCTACTTTGGTTCTTCTCCCTTTTTAAAAAGTGCTGGCTACCACCCTGTGAAGTGACTTCACAGTTCCTAGTGGGTCAGCCGGTAGTCTAAGAAGCACGGTTGCATTTCAGCCTCTTTGTATTACAGATGATGTCACTGACTGTCCCTGGTGCTGTCTCTCACATTAAGAATTTATTTATTAATTAATTTGTTTTTGTGGCGCTGGGGGCATGTGTTAGGTACCACTGAGTTCCAGTACCTCTCACATCTCGAGGGCAGAGACTGCACAGCCTTAGTTTTTTTTGAATCCACCCCTGGTTCTAGCACAATGACTCTGAGCCCTTGCAGATGTGCAGGGAAGTTTGCTGAATGAAACCTCACATTTTTGTGCCTCTAAGTCTCTTTCTCATTCTCGACTATGAAAGCCCCCTTCCTTGTGTTTTCTTGTTATCCAACTCATCCCCACGCTTGCAGATGGAGCTTCTGCTTGACCTATGGGTGGTATGTGTTAAGGTCCCCCAGTTCCTGACCTTCTCTGAATGCCTGTACCCTCAGCGTCGGTCCCACTCTGTGGTCAGTTAGTTACTAAATCTCCATGTTATTTCCCTCTTCTGAGATCCTCTAAGCTCCCACCTAGGTCCAAGCTGGTTTTCATGGGCAGTGGAGCACCCAGACGCACCAAGCACTCAGGAGGAGCCACAGTGGATTAGAGAAATTGCTTTTCCTGATTTCTACAATGAGTGGTCATGTATTCATTTACATTCCCTAAAAGTCAATTTGGAGAGGCTGGAGCGATGGCTCGGGGGTTAAACACTTGCCTGGCATGCATGAGGACCTGGGTTTTTTCTCAGCACCACACACACAACTAAGTGTCAGAAAAACAAAAGCCTGATGAAAAAGTAAATAAATAAAATTGACTCTTAAAAAAAAAGTCAGTTTGGTGAATGATACCTCTCAAGGAGCCTCTGGTTATTTCTTTGGGTTTTATACTTTGTGCCTCTGAATCAAAACAGCAGAAGGCATGTCGTTCCCCACCCCATATTCGCTAAGGGGGATGGGGAGGCTAACAGATCGGTCAAGTCACTGGTCTCTATGAATGCTTCCAAGTTTTCCTCACCCCTTGGATCCTTGTATATTAACCAGGGAGAAAGGAGAGACCTCTGCTGCTGTTCAACACAGTTCCCTGGGCTGAAAGTCCTGGAGCCCAGGAAGCCGCATGCGGAGCTGGCTGGGGCTATGCTTGTGCCTCTCCCAATGCTCCCTGGAGGCTGAGTCCTCTCTGCCAACTGCCTCTTCAAAAGTCCCACCTTGATTTCCTTCTAAAGACTAAAGAGGCTGGTCCTTCCCCACAGCAAAGGGCTTTCAGGAAAGCTTCTAAAATAGAGGATCTGAAACTGTTCTGAATGCACCCATAGTTACAAAAAACACTTTATAAGACCTGATACATATATATAGATCTAGTTAAGTAAATGTGTCACGAAATATACCCTTGTCACATTTGGTATATGCTATCTTCTACTGTCCTATGCTAAGATATTCTTTTATTTGTATTTATTTTTGTTAATTATTATTTTAATTGCACATTTTTATGGGGTGCATATTTATGTGATAATTTGATGCATATATAAAATATATAATGAGCAAATCAGGATTGTTAACATTTCCATCTCCTTAAACATTTAAAAAAATTTCAATTGACATGTAATAATTGAAAATATTTGTGGGGCCCAGCGTGACATTTCAATACCTGTAGGCAATATGTTCTGATCAAATCCAGATAATTAATGTCTCTGTCTCCTTAGCATTATTGTGTCTGGTGCCTTCAAGTTCCTCTCTTCAAGTTATTTATAAAGTGTATAATTAGGTTATTCTTTCAAAGGCTCTGGTCATAACTCACTCCAAAGACATTACAACCTTCTAATAGATCTAGATCTGCATTTTAAAAACCCTGCTCTAAAGATCTTGTAAAGGCAAACCCAGCAGCCCTAGATTTTCCAACAGTGCCCTCTTTTGGGCATTTTCTTGAAACATTTATTTAAGTGTCAATGTATATATGTATGTACTGAGTCTCACTAGAAAATATATTTATGACTCCTGATTGCAGCCAAAAGAGTTTGAGAAACAGTGTTTAGAATTTTTTCTGGAAGTATTTTAGGGTAAGGAGAGGCCAAGCTAAAAGGGATTGTGTGTATGGTGGGGGCTTCCTGTCCCTCAGCTGAGATGACAGAAGCAGATGTTTCACTGATGTGCAGTCCCCTCCCCTCCCCAAGTCATGCCCAGAGGAGAGGTTTTGGCGACCTGCCCTGCATCCCTGGATCCTTCCCTCCACCCGGGGCGGCCTGGGCAGGAGACGCGGGGCTCACATCTCCGTGGAGAGGAGGCTGGGTTCACTGCTGTTCTCTGTGTCTTCGCTCATCTTCACGTCGTAGGTCTCTTCCCGAGATACCTCCTCCTGACACACCATGGCTAGCTGGCTCTCCCGGGAGGGGCACCTACAGTGTCCAGGATGGAGAAAAGTATCAGGAACCGCCACCCCCTCAGCAAGCAAGGTGTCACCCATGCAAGTATGCGCACACGCACACAGACACAACCACGGTGGCCTCTGCTTCCTGCAGCTGCTGCTGAAGGCTTTCAAAGAAGGCCCTGGGCTGTACTGTAGAGGACAGGAAGCACCAGCTATGGACTAGGCCTTTGGATGTTTGTGTGACACAGCCAACAAGTTCCTGGCATCCTATTTTAGGATGTCTTTGATTCTGACACTGGCTCCCTAAAATAAAGGCACAGAGGGAAAAAACTCATGTAGAGAGGTTTGTCCTCCTGAGCAGAGGGAGTGAGCCTGAGTCTGACCTCTGCTGAGCCTGACTCCCTGCTGAGCCTGGGTCCTTCCTGAGCTCCAGACCCTCCCACACCCAGATGTACCTTGAGCTAGGATGCTTCCTCTTCTGGGACAGGGGTTTCTGCTCGTTTGGTGGTATCTTCTTTAGCTCTGGGCTAAGCACTCTTCCTCTCCTATCTGCATAGCTCAACACCTCCTGCAGCTCTCTCCCTATTGTCCCTGCATGCCAGGGCCAGTTCTATCCTCAGACCCATGAGGGCACCTTGGAAAGATCCCAGTTTATCCTCTCAGAACTCAGAGCCTCTTGCTTTGACTCTGGGCCTATGAGGGACTCAAGCAGGGTTGGGGACAGAGTCGTCTGGGGAACAGTTACAGATTGCTCCTGGCTCCTCAGCAGAGGGAACGAAGAGATGCTGGAGCATCCATCTCCATGGGGTGGTGGGAGACGGGTGTGGAATGTGCTTTGGCAGCTGGATGGGATGGGCCAGGGGAGGGGAATGGCAGCAGGCAGGCAGCACCACTCCTTGGGGACCTTTGAGTGCAGGAACGGGGCCTACGCTTAGCAAAAGCAATGCCAGGATGGGAGTCACTGCCCTTGGCTGAGAGGTGAAGGACAAGGCCCAGAGCTGGAACTCTGGCTGTTTCCCTCTTCATATGGTTGAGGCTTAGCACCTGCAGTTTCATCAGCTGTGATGGGAAGAGAGGCAACTGACACTTATAAGCACTTACTGTGTGCTAGGCACTGTGTGTGTTATGTTTCACTGACAGACACGTCTGCAGGGAGAGGAAGATCCCCATGTCTGCTCCACGGCTCCTCTATAAAAATTCTCCTTTTATTAAATGTAGATCAAAATTTAATACAAAAAACCAAAAAAGGTTTTTGAATTTACACTGGGATGTCAACGATGGACATAAAGAGGCTTCTTTAAGAAGAGGTTGTAACTAGGTGCACAGGGGAGAAGGTGGTACTAGGACTGAGTCCTTGAAGGTTGTGGAGGAGGAGCCTGGATGCAGAAAAGGGAGGGGCCACCAAGACAGGTGGGGTAAGCCACTGAAACTTAGATCTACACAAAGCCAGCCTTGCAGGTCAGCACACAGATCCAGGGCTGGGCACATTGTCCTAGGCATAGAAGGTGTCAGAATGTGCTTCCTGAGCCCAAGGACTCACCCAACACTGCTGATGGGTGGTTAAAGCAACCAGTGTTCCAGAGAGTACAGGAGACTGGATGGATGGTAAATGCACCTTGCCTGTCATCAGATGTTGGCAAGTTCCCACTCGATTGATTGACTGACTGATTGATTTTTTTGTATTAGGGATTGAACCCAGGTGCACTTTACCACTGAACCACAACCACATCCCCTTTTATTTTTTTTATTTTGAGACAGGGTCTCACTGAGTTGCTTGGCGCTGGCCTCAAACTTGCCTCAGCCTTGCAAGTTGCTGGGATTTCAGGTGTGCACCACCATGCCTGGCTGCACAGCCACTTGAAAATGGGTGTTACGAAGGGACAGCAAACCACTGGGCAAACATGTTGGCTCGCTGGGTAGAAGCAGCTTCAAGACACTGTCCAGGGTTTAAGAAAGAAACTCATACTTCTTAAATACTATGTGAGGTGGAGGGCAAGAACAAAGTGATTTGCTGGAGAACCTGGCATGCCGGGGACTGTCCAGCCTGCAGGGGCATCATTATGCTACTCTGGAGGAGCAGCATGATTAAGGGGGTTGTGGCAAGAAGCAGAGGAGTGTCCTCTCCCACCCTGATGGAGCAGTGAGGAACCTTGCACAGCCCAGGCTGGACTTTTAAGGTCCAGACCACGGAAGTAGGCACCTACCGTCCCAGCGTCTTATAACAGTGCATCCTATAGCACAGGGCCAGGGGGAGAAAGAAGATACAGTCAAGACCCCCAGGAAAGACCCTGCCTGCAGAGAAGGGCTACCTGCCTCCAAAATGCCCCCTGCCCAGGGGGCTGATGAGGTGTCTATGAGAAAAAGGTGGTCACACCCTTCCTGTCTCTAGTGGGTGAGAGGGCAGGTTTGGGCAGAGGTTTGGGAAAGGGCAGGGGTCATGGTGTCTGTCAAACATCCCAATTTCACACATCTCAGAGAATCACAGGCCCGCATGTGTTTACTCAGGAAGGATGAGAGGAAGGAGGCTCTGTCAGAGGTGTGGCACTTCAGGTCACAGCTGCTCCATGGGGCAACTGTGACTCATACTGAACCTGGCTACCATGTTGGATCAAAAGCTGGACTCGAGCGGCAGCCTGACATCTACCTCTCTTGCTGGGTTTGGGGCAACAGCCTCCACTGACACTTGATGAGGAGTGGATGGTGGCCTGAGGGCCAAACTTTTTTCCACCCTGGTGTGTCCAGGGCTAGGGTACACAAGACCCTGTTAGGGAGCTGGGGTGCCCACCCTCCTGCTTACCTCTTAGAGCTGAGCTTCCATGTGGCCTCCTGCACCCGGATGGCAGGAGACAAGGGGGGCCCATGGCCCTCCACAGTGCTGACCGTGCTGGGGTAGCCGGTAGGGCGGGGAAAGCGGCCCAGGGCAGTGTTGTTGGCATTGTTGATGTTGGCGTTGGAGCCAGTGGATGAGTAGCTGCTGGGGGTGAAAGTGGAGTCCACCAGTTTCTCGTGGGAGGGCGACTCAGTGTCACCTTGGTTGTTACCCGCCTTGTTGATGTGCAGCGGGCGCTGCGTGGTGAAGGTCTGGGGGAAGGCGCTCCGGCTGTCGCTTTGGTAGTAGTTGACATGGTTGACAAGCAGGCCACCTGCCCTCTGTAGGCAAGACAGGAGAGTGGGTGGAGATGACCCCTGGTTGCCTCTCCTTCAAGGGAGAAGCCTTGGACAGCTGTGGCAGAGAAGTGCAGGCCCTGGTAACCTTGTCTGCCCACTAAAGAGTCTGATTTCCGGGGTCTTGGTGGGGTGATGTTAACATGGCACTGTGTCCCTGATGCCATACAACAATGAATTAAATGCCTCATGCGATGAGAATGAGGATGACCATAAGGGGACAGCCAAGGGCAGGATGGGTCATCCTAGCTCACTGTGTGCTCTACAGCCTAGGAGCTGGGCTCGGGACTAGGGCACAGGTGGAGCAGGGCTCTGGTGCCATCATGGTTGGTAGCTTCCCCCTTGCCGTAGAAGGAATTTTAACCAAACACCTTTGGGATGGGGCAGGTAACACAAGAGGATCCAAGGCAAGAGTTCCGGTCTTCTGGCCCAGCCAGGTTTAATTTTCACCATGGCCACCGATGGCCAGCCTTGGTCTCCAGGAGAGGACAGGGAGGCCTGGAGGGGACCTCTATGACCCAGAGAACACATGCCCATCCCACAGGGAA
>PVKS010042508.1:0-15391 GCA_004027875.1 Aplodontia rufa | reverse complement strand
GATAAGATGTAATGCTTTACAATCTAATACTTTTTTTTAGAATTATAAAGGGAAAGGGAAGGGAGGGATAAGGGAGGGTAATTGGGGGGGCACTCCTGGAGATAATTGCAATATCCAGAATATTTACACATTTTATACACATTTTATATTATTTTGTTAAAATCGTGTAAGGTTGTTCAAAAAATAATAAAAAAAAAAAGGAAAAACTTGCCTATCTGCTATCCTTCTACAGTTTCTAGCACTAATTTGAGAAAACAAAAGCATAAAGAAGTGGATGACAATCAGACTTTGCTGCAAATAGCGGCAGAACCTCAGTAGCAGACAAAAAAAAAAAGTGTGTATTGCTGGAATGTCCAGGTGTCAGCTAGAAGCTCTGCTCATTGTGGCTAGGTCAGCCCATCAGCCCATGTGCCTTAGCATCGCTTGCCTTATCATTGCTCTGAGATGCCCCTGGCTGGGTCAACATCAGTGGTTGGGTCCTCCCTAGCGACTCTGATGCTCATCCTGGGAGCATCCAGCTCGCTTGGGCATGTCTTTCTCACATGATGGAAGAGGAATCCAAAGAGAAATGGACTTATGTTTCTGCAGACCTATGCTGGCGTCATACCTGCTAACATCCCAGTGTCCTGAAACAGCAGACGGTCAAGGCCAGAGTCAGAGTGGGAAGGTGTCTCAAAGCTGCAAAGTCCTGTAGGTGTGGGTGGGAAGATGGTGGGCCCAAAATAATCATAAAGTCATTACACCAGTAGGGTCAAATAAAATGACACTTTTTCACAACTTGCATGTATCCTCATAGCAAATACAATACATTCACTTGAATATTCTTCAGGTATTTTTCCATCTATCATGTCTGAATCAGATTTTTATGCTCTTCTTCCAAACAGCACAACCTGATCTCCTCCAGCATTGCCCTGCCTGGGACTGGAATCACCATCTACTCATTCTTAACTCCAAAAGCCAGTGAATGCCTCTCTACCTTCCTCTCTACCTTGTTTTCTCATCCTAGGAGTTCTGACACATGACTCTTCCTGTGTTGACTTCCTCAGTATTTCTCAGAACCCTCTAGTTTTTCAGGACTTCTGTCTCTTAGCCAAGCTTGACATTGTCTCGCCTCTTTACCAACCTACTGATCTCAAGTTCCACTTACATCGTCCATTTCTGTCTTTGTATCAACCCAACACAAGCATAATCTATCTAAACACACCTCGAGGTTACAATATTCAAAGTACGGCTAAGACACAATGTTGAAGGAAGAAAAGAGAAGCCACAACTCAGGACTCACCACCTTGAACAGACTTCCAGACCTCTCTCCTGTCTCCTTTCAGGCTTGTCTGCTCCCATTCCAGCTGAACCCTGGTCTCCATGGTAGATCTGTGCTGGTGTTTGATGTTTCCCTTCATGCGTGATTCTTTCTGGTCTTGGAGGTCCTCTACTTGTTATTTCTTTTTATAAACCTCAGGTGATCTTTTACGTCCCTATCAGATTCACTTTCCCCAAGATCTCTCCTGAAGTCCTGTGGATCACGAAGGTTTATTCTGTTGTCCCAGTAATCATCACAGTTTTATGTAAATGTTTTTCTATATGGCTGCATTTTCAATATTCTACCCAACCAAACACTTGGCAAAGAGCCGAAGAAGGCGAGCTCAACAGCACAAGTATGTTATGGTCGCCACCCTGGAGTCCTCACAGGGAGCTGGAGATGAAGGAAGGTAACTCACTGTTGTGCTTTGTATGTATACAAGGTGGACCCCAAGCTCATGGGACAAATCAATCGAGATGAAAAGTTGAAAGGATGAGATTATGACATCTGGAACATGAACAGTGGATTAATCCCTTTGCTGAACTGATTTGAACCATTACTAGGTGGTAACTGTGGGCAGGTAGGTGTGGCTGGAGGTAGTGAGTCATCGGGGGTGTGTTCCCAGGGATTACATCCTTTCTCTCTGTCCCTGTCTCTGCTTCTGGCTGTCATGAACTTAGCAGCTTTCATCTGTCATGCCCTCCTAAATGATGTCCTGCTACCTGAGACCCAGAGCAATGGAGCTAACCAAGCATACACTAAGACCCTCAAACCATGTGCCCAAAATGAACTCATCCTCCTCGAAGTTACTCTTGTCAGGTCTTTTGGTCGGAGCAACAAAAAAGCAGACTCACAGCTGACAGATAAAAAAGCTGTGATTGACATTCCAGCCTTTGGGCTCTAAATTCTTTGATATGAAGCCATGTGAACTTACCTGGTATACATTATTAGTCAGATGGTAACTGTTTATGGAAGGCCTGCTGTTGCTCTGGTTAATGTTCTTTGGCAGGAAAGGAATAACACGAGGTTAGTGAGTTCCTGTTCTTCTTGGAGCTTACATTCTGAGATAAGAACGAACAGCCCAGTGCAGCACTTTTACTGAGCAGGAGAGAATGAACAGTGAAGAATGATTTTTAAGAAACGGAGACATTAGTGGTGGCGCTTGCCTCTATATTCACAGCAGCTTGAGAGGCTAACGCATGAGGACCATAAGTTTAAAGCCAGCCTCACAACCTAGTGAGGCACTAAGTACCTAGCAAGACTGTTTCTCAAAATAAAAAAACAAAAAGAACTGGGACTTAGCTCCATGATTGAGCACCTCTGCATTGAGTATCAAAACAAAAACAAACAAACAAACAAACAAAAACCTGAGACAACAAACTTAGGTGACTGCTCAAGAGTTACTGCTCAGTAAATTTAAATTTACTGCCCATGATCTTAAGTTGTCCCAGAGTGCAGAATGTTGCGTTTTAAAGCTCACAGCAGCTTCTCCTTTATGATAGTTCCGAGTTGTATTTATTGAATATGAATTCCTTATGTATTTTTAGGACCTACTTTTCTATTGCACTGCAAATTCTGCTTCCCCCCAAAAGAATATTATTTAATGAATATTCCTTGGGGATTAGATTCACTAGTTTAGCTATTATTAATCCCAGATATTCAATCTGTAACTTAATCACTGTAAGCTTTGGGCTTACAGTGATTTTATTATCATATCTGTTTTTATTATCATATAATACTACAAAATTCCTTAAACTCACACTAGTTTTATGAGGATTCTCAGAAGATAAATATTAATAATAATACATTGATTTAGCTTTAAGTTTTACACAGCACTTTCGTGTACCCTATCTCATTTGATGGCACTATGTATTTTTTTTAATTACATTTTTTCCTAGGGTATAATTTAGACACTTACAAATCCTGAAAGTAAAATTAAAACCATTTACTGCCAATATATTCAAGAGATGCAAAAGAGGCTAAAAAATATATAACATAAGTTAGTAAATAAAGCATACATGAAAAGTTATTCTAGTAAATATGTAGATAAATAACAAATGTATCATTTAGATTTGCACCCAGTTCAAATGATATTTGGAAAAGTAATCAAAACTTGCCAGTAATCACAGGAAGTCAAAGTAATAACAATGTGCATTTTACAACCTAAAAGTAATCTAGTTTAACATGTGATGGTACTATTAATGAATGTAATGAAACATCAAATAAATGTGCTGAACACAGGAAAGAACAAATGACCATGGAAAATTGCTATTAAGACATAATGCTTGATACAATAAATTTGGTAGAAAAATTTGAAATGTGAAGTAAAAATGTATAAAATAATTATGGAAATAGTCACACCTTTTAATCTTTTCAATTCAACATAAGGAAGTTATTCAGATGCATGAAACACTGTAAACGGCAGTAGTCCACAATGCAAAATTTAAATTTATATGTATCATTATAATATATCATCCTGGCAAAATGTTGTAAAAAGCATGAAAAATATATGATAGCAATTACTATACAGGTCCAAAGATAATCATCATATAATGAGGAATAATAAAAGCAAGATACGATACTCCATTATGGAAAATGTCAAGTCTTGAGTTGCTGTAGAAAAGACAAGAATGTCACAAACACATACAACAATACCTACATTTGGTGGTTGATTAATGAGTGACAGGTCAATCACAAAGTTTTTGTTTTGTGTGACAGATTATGTTATCAATTTATGATAAAGATATGCCCTAACAAACGCACCAAAATTTTAAAATATATTCAGTGAAAATATAGTCAATGCAGCCAAACTAAGAAATACCCTGGCTGGGCTGCACAGTTGACCAAGGAATGGAGGTCAGTCACCCTCACATCCTCAGAGTCGACTGGCAGCTACAGCTTGACACAGCTGGACACCTCTGCATCAGTGTGTGGTCCTGGCCATCACCAGTCCTGGAAAAGATCAAAACCCACACTTCAAAGTCTGTTTGTTTCTGAATGCACACCTCCTTCATACCACTGCAAAGCCAACCTTTACAATAGTGCAACCACAAGTCCAGGTGTGCTTACGTATGCCTTCTCTGCTTCTTGACTCTAAAGTCTCCAAGAGCAGACCGAGGGCTACCTGGTCCTCGCAGGCAGCAGCCTCCAGGCTGTGGTGCGTGTGGATGGTATGGGGACGCCCAGAGGGGTCAGCAGGCAATTTTAAGATTGGGATGATCACTTCTCTTCTCTGTGTTTGTCTTTAGTACAGGTTACAAGGCACAAAAGAGCCAAATGAAGGCACTTGGGCCATGGAGAGCAGCTTCCTTTTAGTTCCTAGCTGTTAATTTCAGGATTAAGGTGGTATAGATATAGACAGTGACCTCTTTGTTTTTCTCTGATTATGATTATTTTTAATTTTAATTCATTTTACTACATTTGTAAGGGAGTTAAATTTGAAAATCTGGCTGTAATTATCATTTAATTATGAACATTATTTATTTTTGTTTTAAAATAAAACAATCTAATATGAATGAAAATTTTAAAAAGTCATAATAATTGTTTAAGTCAATTTTTTTCTATTGTTGTGACTAAAGGACCTGACAAGAGCAATTTTAGGACTAAAAGTTTATTTAGGGGCTCACAGTTTCAGAGATCTTGGTTCATAGTTGTCTGACTCCATTCCTTGGGATTTGAGAGGAAGCAGAACATTGTGGTGGAAGGCCTGGCTCTAGGGAGCTGAGAGAGACTCCACACCATATACAAAATTGATACCCCAAAGGCATGCCCCCAATGACCCACCTCCTCCAACCACGCTCTACTAGCCTATGGTTACCAGTTAATCCCTATCAAGGCATTAGTTCACTGGTTGACTTAAGGTTCCCATAATCCAATCATTGCACCTCAGCCTTCCTAAATTGTCACATGTGAGCTTTGGGGGTCACCTCACACTCAAACCACAACAGTAATCAACCCTGGTGAATTTGCATACTTACCATCGTTTGCCCAGGTCAAGAAAAGTCATTCCCCAAATTCAAACTATTCTTATGCCCCCCTTTGGGGATTTCACATACCTCCCTAAAACAGCCAGAAATCTTGAGCTGTTTAATTGGTGGTGCCGAACTTCGCATCAATGGAAACATATGGTATGTACCTTATGTGGAATCTCATTTATTTTTGATCTAATAATTTGTATTTTTCTATGCATAAATGTAATCATAGAAAGTATGCAATATATAAGAAGATATGGATGTTGATTTCGTGAGAATGAAGAGGAGAGTGGGATTGTAGAGTATTATTTTCACTATGCTTTTGTTTTGGTTCCAAATAAAAATGCTTTACAAAGTATTAGAATAAAAGTTTAAATATATCGTGGCAAATATGTAGTTGACAAAAAAATTGTCATCATAGAAATAAGCCAGGACTTTATACAAACTGAAGAGTTTGCTGTCACCATAAAACAGTGAGATAATAAAGAGAAAAGTCCTTTTTGTGTGAAAATAGTGAACCTTGTAACTAATAATACAGAATTTAATGAAGACAAGCCATAGTATGTTAAGTGATCTTATTTCATACCCTCATTTGTTAGAATGACTCATTCTGGGTTATTCTGGAAGGCAACACTGGGACCAGTGGTGGAAAGAAGTACAAAGGAGGATGTTCATAAAATGTAACTGATACCTAGGAAATGAGTAGCTGAAAGAAACCAAAATCATAGAACCACTGTTTGTGGTTCAAAGAAAATCAGTAAACTTGAAAGTAATCCAGTAGAAACTTCCAAATTTAAAGGAAGAGAGAAAAATAAAGAGGAAAAATTAAAAGCATTAAAGAACTAGAGAAAATTTCAAAATATATAACATACATGAGATTGGAATACCAGAGGAAATGAAAAAGATTAGAGAAGGAAAGATATTTAAAGTAATGAAGGCCAGACATTTCACAAAATATATGACAAGTAACCATAAATCCTGGATAGATAGAGAACAAGAAGCAGGATAAATACTACGATGACTTTAATAAAAAATAACAATGGCCTATCATATTAAAGAAGAGAGAAAATATTTAAAAAGTCAGTATCAATAAAAAATAAGAACTCAAAAAATGAACTAACAAAAAAAATTCATGAAATACTCACAATAACAGTAGCGATCAGCTACTGTTAGAAAGAAACAAGATCAGTTAGAAAGATCAGTTAGAAAGAAACAAGAATGAAATTTGTAGTAAACTATCTAGAGGAAAGAAGTGGTATGAAATGAAGTTTTAAAATAAAAAAATGTAGTATTCTATATCCAGGAAAACTATCCATGAAAAGTGAAAGAGAAATAAAGACTTTCTCAGAAAAACAACTGAGAAAACTCATCACCAAAAACACTATCCTGCCCTACAGCAAGGATTGTTCAGGAAGAAGGAGGATGCTGATGCTCATTTCTCATTCTCCTGGACTAAATAGATAATGGTTATATCAATGGAATAGCACTGTACTGTATTAAGAGATTATAGAATATGCATGATGGAAATATGAGAAATATATTATGGGAGACGGCAGGAATGACTTGGGAATTCTTTATTTTAAAGGGCCTTCACTCCCTGTGATTTGGTATAGGGTTATTTGAAAGTGGGATTTGATTAGTTATAAATGTTTTTTTCAAAGGAGTCCCAGTAGGCAGGCACACACACACACACAGAGGGACAGAAGAAACGTACAATTTGTATGATAAGTGGAATAGGGAAATGGAGTAATAAAAATAATTAAATTCAGATAGAACAGAAAATGAAAGAAATAAAAGAAAAGAGAAAACAACTTCGAGCATGTTAGATATTACCCAACTATATCAATAAGCACTTTAAAGATGAACAGCCCAAGTAATTTAAATAACGAACAGTGAAAGAATATATTAAATAGCAAGGCCCAGTCATATGCTATCTATATGAAACTAACTTTAAAAAATTCACAGAGATTCTAAGTTAAGGGATGGAGAAAGATATGGATTTTACTAACAGAATGAAAGGTAGAGGGATTGTATTAATTTTAGACAACGTATGCTTCAGAACATGGAAACTTGAAGGGAAAAGAGGACCGTTATATTATACCAAGAGGGTCATTTCTCCAATAACACAAGCATGCATCCAAAAACAGAGACTCAAATTACACAAAAAAAGAACTGATAAAGCTACAAAAGACACATGCTTGCTGTGTTTGCAGACTTTAATTTTCACTTTCAGTAATGTGTCAATCAAGAAAAAGAAGTCAGTAAGAGTATAGGTGACCTGTAGGGCACTTTCACTTAATCCATTCTAATTGGCATCAACACAATTTCCACTCCATCAATAATAGCAGAATAAATATTCATATAAATTCACAAGGTTCATTCACCATCACAGAATAAATATGCCATAAACCAAACTGAACTTAATTTAAAATAGTAGAATCATGTAAGATATATACTTAGATCACAAAGAAATTAAACTAGGGATTGTTAGATCATTAACATGAGAAAAACTGGGAAACTCATGAAATACTTGGAACTCTAACCAAAACTATACAAATAACACATGGGTAGGAGAAGTCTGAAATAGTTTAAATCAAAGAAAAATGAAAATGCATTTCAGAAAAAAATGTATAAAGGTGCAGAGAAAGCAGCTGTAGAGAAATTTAAGTATTAAATGTAACAACAGTCTAAAATCAATTATTTATACTTCCATGTTACCAGATTAGAGTAGGAAGAACATTTTAATTCTAAAACAAGCAGAAGAAATGGAATGATAAAAATTAGAGTAAAAGTCAATGAAATTGAAAATGGGCAAAAACAGATTTAATTAGCCAAACCAAACTTGTGTGCTTTGAAAGGTTAATAAACTTTACAACTCTTTTGCCAAGTTAATCAAGCAAAAAAGAATAAACTAATTGCCAATATCATAAATCAAGGAGGTTCAAAACTACTCATCTCATGGACATTCAAACAATTATAAAGGAAGACGGCAAAGAACTCTCTTTACACATGTTTGATTACTTGAATTGAAACTTACCAACTCCTTGGAAGAGATGACCCCACAAACCCCACTCCATTAGGTTCCTGTGGCCAGTGTTTCTGGGGATTAAAAGACTTTGTGCTTTGAAGAGTCAATTTTCAAAGTCTTTCACACTCATGCAAGAGAAATCAATAATCTGAATGGGTCTAATAAATTCTAGCAAACACCTATAGGAAATATACTATCAATTATGTACATCAATTATCAATCAGAAAGAAGAGAGATTTCCTAACTCCTACTCTGCAACTAGTATTACGTTAATCTCCAAAATAGATATAGATGTATTCAAAAGAAGATCTAGAGAACTGACATGTCTCATGAAAATAGTTGCATACATACTTGGCAAATGTTAGAAAACCAAATCTATTGGCTTGCTCAGTGTTCTCTGTTGAGAAGTTCCTATTTATCTCTTTGGCCCATTTATTGATTCAGTCGTTTGTGTTTGGCAAAAATGAAGAATATAAACAATAACAGATGCTGCAGGGATTGTGGAGAGATAGGAACACTAGCACACTGTTGGTGGAACTACAGACTGGTACAGCCCCTCTGAAAAGCAGTGTGGAGAATCCTCAAAAAATTAGGAGTGGACCCACTATATGATCTAGCTATCCCTCTTCTGGATATTTTTCCAGTGGCATTAGAATCAACACATTACAGCGACACAGCAAAATCTGTGTTCATAGCAGTTCAATTTACAATAGCTAAATTATGGAACCAACTCCGATGGCCCTCACTGGATGAATGGATCCAAAAACTGTGGTACATATATACCATGGAGTTCTACTCAGCAATTAGAAACAATGATATTGCAGTCTTTGAAGGTAAATGGATGACAATAGAAGAAATCATGCTGAGTAAAGTCAGCCAAACCAAGAGAATCAAGGGTTGAATATTTTTCACTCATTTTTGGAGGTTGGAGCAAAACCTAGGCTTGGTGAAATGTTGTTAAAGTCATGTGTTAAACCCAGCAAAGGCATAATAACACATAATCTAGGGAAACCATAAATAGGTAATGGGAAGGAGGTTGGAGGATGCAAGAGGGGGAGGGGAAAGGGAGGAAGAATAGGAACAGATCTAGGAGGTAAATCTGATTTAGGAATATATGCATAACATATTGTTACTTTGGATGCATTTTCGATTGTAGAATAACTAAATTTCTTAATAAAAACAACAATCAAATCCAGTAAGATATACACCAAAACCCCTAGAGATTTGTTCCAGGGTGATTGATCTCAAGTTCACTTTTTTGTATAGAATAAGGAAATGATTAAATGATTAAGTTTCTTTTTTCTCCCATACAGATGCAAGTTGATTTAGAAATATCATTAAGGGGAGAAAAGAAGGAAAAGGTGGGGAAGGAAGGAAGGAAGGAAGGAATAAAGGATGAAATTAAGGAAGGGAGGGAAGAAGGAAAGGATTTCTTCCATTGCTGCTTATTTCAAACTTTGTCAAAATTCAAAGGGCCACCTGTAAGATGTCTATCTCTGGAGCATCCATTCTTTCACTACATGTTTTTTATATGTCAGTACAGCACTGTGAAGAAAGTCTTCGAATAATCTCAAAGTCTGTTTGTCAGCTTTTATCTCCTGTGATTGAAGTAACTGAAAGAAATAAATGAGAGGAGAAAACAAAGGGCTCATGGTTTCAGAGGTTTCAGTTGGGTCTGTTGGTGCCTAGGCAGAGATCATGGCAGCAGGGCATGGGGGAGGAGAGGTTTCCATCTTATGGCAGCTGGGATGCAGGAAGAAAGAGAGAGGAAGAGGCAGGGACAATATGTATTCCTACAGGGCACACCCCAGGGGACTACTTCTTCCAACCACGTCCTACCTGCCTACAGTTTCCAACACCACACAGTAATTATTATTCCATTAAACAGATTTGTCTACAGATTTGTATTACAGCCCTCGGCATTCAACAATTTCCTAAAAATGCCACTTCTTGCTGCACTGATGGCCAGGCCTTCAACACATTGGAGGATATTCCAGATCCAAACCACCACAGAGTAAAAACCATCTGAATTTGTTCTTCTTCAATTTGTTGGGGCTATCTGATTTATTTATATTTATACATACATATTCACATTAGTTTGAAATGCATTTAAAAAAACTGATGTCATTTTATTGGGATTATATTTAATCTACATGCCAATTCTAGTGGGATCAATATTTCAAAAATAAGTCTTCCAAAATTACATCTATTGATTTATTTAGGTATTTCTTATTTTATTTCAGTACCATTTATAGTTTTTCTTTGTAGATGCATTACAAATGTTTTTCTGAGTTCATTCCTAGGCAATTGATGTTTTATTATGCTACTGTAAATGGTATTTTCAATTGTGTCTTCCAACTTACCATTATTAGCACCTAGAACAATAGCTGATTTTAATAGCTAAATTATATATTTTGACCTTGATAAATTTATTTGTAGTATTATATT
Source organism: Aplodontia rufa (assembly GCA_004027875.1). NCBI lineage: Eukaryota > Metazoa > Chordata > Mammalia > Rodentia > Aplodontiidae > Aplodontia > Aplodontia rufa. The sequence continues at coordinate 4,644 of PVKS010042508.1, read as the reverse complement.
TTTCTTCACATTTTCTGTACATACAATCATCTTGCTTATGTAGGTTTCTTTCTCCAATTTGACATTTAATAATTTAGTTTCTTATTTTTGCTCACTAAAATGGCTATGAGGTACATTATAATACTTAATGGAAGTGTTATACCCAGGAGCGGATATGGAAGAGAAAATGAGAAAGCACAAGTATATGTGCAGGTGTAAATGATTGAAACTGTCAGATGTGGTCTGGAAAGAGAGATGTATGTAAACAGCCTTGACACTGAAGAATACAAATCACTAAAAGTGTGGAGGAGATTAAACAACTGCATAAAATCACTTCATGTATAGTTTAATTAAACAGTTTATTCTAGAATAAATACAGAAGATTTATTTTTAAAATTCTAAAATTGACTTTGCAATGGGAAGAAAACCTACATATGCTACCAATAAAAAATTGAATGGAGTCAGACTCAGAAAATTTCACATAGACTTTCTCCAAACTTTCAAGAAACATAAAATTTGTCTATTGTTTGTCCAGAGGTCATAAAATGAAATTTTCTGAACTCATTTTCTAAAGCAACTAGATGCTTTAGAGCACTAGCATTCAAAAGGACCCAAAAATCTCCACAAAGAGAATAAATCACTTAATAATGGTGCTTTGCTTATTTACTAGAGCTGCCTTAACAAAAGACAGCAAATCAAGTGGCCAGAAAAAAGAATAACACCATTGACTCAGTTATGGAGACTAGGTGTCTGAATAGAGATGCTGCAGTTTCTTTTCCTGAGGAACATGAAGGAGAGTCTGCTCCAAACCTTCCTCCCAGCTCCTGGGGGTTTGCTGAAGCTATTGGTGCTCCTTGCAAAACGATCACTTCAATGCCAGCCTTCATCCTCAGGTGGCGTTTGCACTGTGTGTGTCTTGAGTCCAAATTCTCTGCTTTGAGAAAGACATCAGATAGGCTGGATTAAATGCTCATCCAACTGCATCACGACCTTAGCTCAACTCTTTACACCTGCAATGACCACGTATCCACACAAAGTCACCAATCAAAGGGCTAGGGATTAGGACTTTAACTTGTGAACTTTAGTGAGTCGCGATTCGACCCATGACAGAGGCTAAAAGACTTCCTAATCACTTAATTGATTTTAATTTTGAAAAGTGGAGTATACATATTAAAATTGATTTGTAAGCTACTGAATATTATGCAATAAATATTTTCTAAAATTTGAGAGACAAAACACTTACACCAGTATCATGTAATAGCAGATCACTCATAAAGAGTGATGTAGTAATTCCTTAGCAAATGGGTCGTGCAAACTTTCCAAACTAGGCATTGTGCCATCTCTGTGAATTCCAGGGTGTCTAAACCCACTCAGTTCTTCTGTCCACCCTGTCGCCTCACAAGCATTTTAATGAAGAAGTATGTGGTAACATTACAAAATTAATGTTCCAATATGCTAAATTAGAAAATCAAACTAAAATTTCAATATATCTTATAAAAGTATTAAAAATCCTCTAATATAAAAGTTGCTCATAGTTTGCCTGGTTTTAGCATGAATACCAGAGCATGGTGATTTGCCTACACTTTGAGGTCATCCATAGCAAAATTAATGTCCTTATTCCTTGGCAAACACTAGCAAATAAATAAGCTACATGGATGCCTGGGGAGGGAAAAGTCTGCGTGCTCATCCCTCATGTGTGGAAAGCCTCTTGTCGAATAATCACATCCAGTAGCCTTGGCTGGTTCAGGGGAAATGGGACACTGCCACCACATTGAGTCCCATGGGCTAATTTTTAATTCATGCTTTGGCTGTCATTTTGGAGCATCCTGGCAAAGAAGAGCTTTATTGATATAAGCGCTGCCGTTTACTTTAATGAATTCTGGGTAGGTTCAACATGGTCTTGCTTCTGGGAGGGAAGACAAGATCATTCCGTCATTAACAGTACCTAGTCAGCACTTTGGTCGTTAGGATTGCCCTCTTGTCCCTTATAAGGACAGCAAGCTAAATGTTTTAATAACAAGATTCTAGGATCACTGCTCACCACGTTTATAGTGCTCTTCTTTTATAAAACACATTGCAAGCTTATCATTTTGTGGTTACAGGGTTGTGATATGCATCAATATTCACATTCCCCCATTACATGTCCAGTAAGAAGGAGAACAAAGGGCTGGAGGGGTGGCTCGGTGGTTACAGTGCTTGCTTGTCATGTGCAAGGGCACAGGTATGAACCCCAGCACCATGTACAAAACAAAATGTTAGATCAACGAAAGTCACATGAAAAACTAAATAAAATTGATTCTCTCTTTCTCACTGTTTCTATCAAAAATGAAAAAAAATACCAGCAAGAGCTTCCTTACACAAAGCATATTTTGAAGGCATATGGATTTAGAGAAATTCCAGCTCCATTTCTTGTGTGACTTGCAGAGAACTGAGAATAGAGTACGGTGTGCCCAGAGCACCTAGCACCATGGGAGCAGGCAGTGCCTCTGATGACAGTCCCCAAGGCACATGACAAGCAGATTGCAGAGGTACATTGGAACTTTTGTATCAAATACATTCTAAATGTGCAAATGTATAAATGTGGATGTGACAGTGTATGTGATAAGCTCAGAGGTGACAACTTCTGCAAAGGACTAGCTGCCAGCTGCTGTCCTCCTCCCTTCCTGACCATCGCTCCACCATAAATGATTGATTACCTGAACAGGCTTTTTGTTTTGTACTTTTGTTTATTTATTTATTTTGTCAGGTACTTTTCAACTAAGATGCTGTCCATCGTTTGGTCCAAACTGCTGACCATTTTCCAGGTTAAATATGTCGGAACATGATTACAATTCTATGAGGACCAAAAGATCAATTTTTCTTTTGTTTTACAGCAGAGAAATTCTGGACTTTATGTGAAAGCGCCTTGCCAGGAGAGGTGGTGTTCCGCTCTGCCTCACCCAGAAGCGGTGAGCTCCTCTCTCGTCTGCAGAGACCTTGTCCAACAGACATTCACAGGTAGAAAACAAGGCATTGGAAATGTTTAGAACTGGACATTTTCATATTAATCTCAGTGTTGGGAAGAACTGTGTGAAGGAATTGATTTCAAGCACAATGTCCTATGAAATATATGTAATGAAAGGCATTACAGGTCTTTCAGTAAGTGCCATTCCTCGTGGTTTGAGATCACTTCGCACACCCACAATGTCATCACTGTATCATGAACAGGCCACAATGATCAAACAGGACAGAGGGGACCCACACATTAATTGCATTCCTTTGCTAGGGTTTCCATATCGAAATACCTCAGCCTGAGCAGATTGAACAGTGTAAATTTATTTTCTCAAAATTCTGGAAGCTGGATGGCCTGGGTCCTCATACCATCTCCACTGAGCTCATACCTCTGGTGTCTCTTTACGTGTCCAAACTTCCTATTCTTATAAGGACATCAGTTTTGTGAGAATAATACCACACTAATGGCCTCATTTTAACTTAATCTTGTATTTAATAAGTCACTTCTTAGGTACTTATGTTAGGGCTTCAATATATAAATTTTGTGAAGACACAAGTCAGTCTATACCAATTTCACATTTAATAATTAAAATAATGGAGATATTCTACATATATCTACAATACAATGGAAATAATTAAATGCTTCTATGATATCCGTAGATTAAATATGATGTATTTACAATATATGGAGTGAAATTTTTTTATGGAGACTGAACACCAGGTCTACATCATATAGAGCTACCAGCTAGACTTTAAATAAGCTCATTAGCATAGAAAAATGCTCTGGCCAACACTTTCTTAAGTGACAATTAACTTTATTCAAACTTTTATCTAGAAAATGTGAGTTTTGTATACAGAAGTATAGCAACAATAGCCCTTAACTAGAAATAATAGTTATTCAGTGTGTTTTTATTCCTTTCCAAATTTGTGCATCTTGCAGATTTCCAATAATGAGTCTATATTATTTTTACAAGGAGACAATTTTGTTGAACCTTTAAAACATGATAATAAAGTTCATTAATTAAAACTGGAATGACAATTGTTGAAAACCAGGTTACTTGTAGAGGTCCCTGGGGACCAGTCCTGGTCTCAGTCTTGGCCTCCTGTGAGAAATTGGAAGGAGATAGTGGTGCTTTTGCCAACTGTGTGGCTCTGATTCTTCCCCCACCTCCTTTTCAGTTATTTCAATTGTCTGGAAATGAAGGCTGGATGCCCATGAGAATGATTTTTATACCTAAGGAACTCCAAAAACTGTCTCAGCCCAGCAGCAATAAAATTACAGGAAACTAAAATATAAGCTTTGCTGAATTTGGAGAATAAATCAGACTTGCAGCCACCGAAGAACCTCATGTTCATTAAAGAGGGTGGATTTGGGTTCAACATACGCAAAACAATTAACGTAATCCACCACTTAAACAGAATCAAGGACAAGAACCATATGATCATCTCATTGGACGCAGAAAAGGCCTTTGATGAAATCCAGCACCCTTTTATGCTCAAAACTCTAGAAAGGATGGGGTTCAAAGGACCATTTCTGAACTTAGTCAAGGCTATATATGCTAAACCCTCAGCTAGTATAATACTAAATGGAGAAAAGCTGAAAGCATTTCCACTTAAGTCGGGAACAAGACAAGGCTGTCCGCTCTCACCTCTTTTATTCAATATTGTTCTTGA
>PVKS010042507.1:0-15390 GCA_004027875.1 Aplodontia rufa | reverse complement strand
TGATGGTGGTGGTGATGGTGATGGTGGTGGTGGTGGTGGTGGTGATGGTGATGATGATAATGGTTATGATGATGGTGGTGATGGTGATGATGGTAGTGGTGGTGGTGGTGGTGGTGATGATAGTGACAGAGGTCAACATAAATAAACTACCTCTTTGTGCTGTGGGGTGTTCTAAGGCAGACTTACAATAATCTTCTGATGGCAGGCCATTATTATCACTCCCATCTTATGATGGAGGAAGCTGGAACTGAGGGAAATTTAGTGACTTGTCCAAAGCTTCTTACCTAATAAATGATGGAGACTGGACTCAAAGCGCAAGTCTCCCTTCTTCTCCTGCTGCCTTGATTCTGTTTGCTGTGCAGGTGAAGTTGACAGGCAGTTTCCCTATAATAGTTTGGTGATAGGCTTTGAATTAGCCGTCCCTCAGCAGCTACAAAGTGAACTTTCTCTTTTCCTCCTGCTCTAAAGTGAATTCTAGACGTGGTTACCTTTACCGTCTACACCCAGGCCGGCTCTTCTTAGGCCTGGACACAAGCTCAGCTGTGTCCAATCTAGTCTAAGTGTTTTCACATCAAATAGATTTATTTCCTGTCTCTGCCACTTTGTTTTTCTTTTTTCCTTTCGGTACTGGGGGTTGAACCCAGGGGTGCATTACCACTGAGCTACTTTTCCAGCTTTTTTAATTTTCATTTTAAGAGTGTCTTGCTAAGTTGTTGAGGGTCTCATTTACTTGCTGAGGCTGGCTTTGAACTTGCTACCTTCTTGCCTCAGCCTCCCAAGTCTCTGGAATTACAGGCATGCTCCACCATTCTCGATGTGGCTTTGCCACTTTTTATGTGACATTAAGTTATTTAATCTTCCTAAACCTCAGTTTCTATATCTGTGTAATGGAAATAATAATAGCACCTGCCTCATAACAGGTGAGCTTTTTTATTATTTTTTATGTTGTGAGCTTTAAGAGATGAAACATACGTGAAGGAATGGCCTGGTGGCTGCATTGTGCAGGAAAGGCACCTGAGTTCCAGAGAAATTAGCAATTGCTCATTTCAAGGTTCCAGGTCTGCCATAAGGAAAGCCCAGAACCAGACCTGAGTGCCTCCCCACACTCTTCAGCAATACCTGTGCTCTTCAGCACGTTTCATGAGCAAAAGGCCCCTCGAAAAGCAGCTCAGATTGGTAGTGTCTCCCAGATTGGTTTTTGTTGGCCTTATCTTTAAATTTCATTGACCCTGGAAGGGAAGGGCTGTGGTGAGGTCCAATAACCCCACCAAGTTGTACCACATCTCTAGAGTGACCTGGATTAGGTGGCCACCATCTGTCATTCAGTTTGACTGCTAAGGTCTCCCTGATCTGTCAGTCTGGGGAAACTCACTGCTCCTATTCTAGCACTCTCCTTAGTTTCAAATTTTAATTACAACTTTTTCATTTATTTTTATGCTTTCATGTCATGATCTGCATAAGTTTGTGTCTTATTTATTAATGTATCTTTTAAAAATTTCTTCATTTTGAAATAATTGTATATTCCTATGCTATTGTAAGAAATAACACAGCAAGATCCTTTATATCCTTTCCCCAGTTTTTTGCAGAGGTAGCATCTTACAAAGATATAGTGCAATATTGCAACCAGGAAGTTGACATCAGGTACATTTTTTAAAAAAACAAAAATATTTTTGTTAGGGCTGGAGCAGTGGCTCAGTGGTTTCAGCGCTTGCCTGGCAAGCAGGAGGACCCAGGTTCGAACCCCAGCACCATGTACACAACTAAGGCAACGTGAAAAACTAAATAAAGTTGTTTCTCTCTTTCTCTGTCTCTCTTTCTTTAAAAAAATTTACAAAATGCATATTCTACTTCCTGTAAATATAAACTAAACTTGCACACACTCACACAATGATAACATTTAGATCATCAGTTCAATAAAAATGAAAAGGAGTCTGACATGTTTTTCGGCATTCTCCTTTGGGGGATGGGAGCGAAAAGATTTGAAGGCCATGGAGACAACACAGCCATTTGGAAACCCCTTATCTGCTGCCATTTTGATTCAAGATCTAATGTCATGGGCATTTTGAAGCCTTTTCATTGCATCCTGAATTTGATGCAATCAGTCTACGCCCTGAAAAGTTATCAAGAAGCAGCCAGGCTACAAATGCTGAGGGCTGAATGGTTCTCTTCAAAGGGGACTCACTGTGTTCAGCTGATAATCAAAGGAATGGCTTTGTTGAGATAGGTCTCCGAGGGGAACCCACTGCCGCCCCATCTCTTATTCAAGCTTGGGCTCTGTTTCTCTCCAGATAGGAGCACATAATCCCATCAGTGCCAATGGGAGTTATGTGCCTGCTTTACTAGGGACAATAGGCCAACTGAGAGGGACAATTGTTCCCAGCAACTGAGGAGGTAAACACGATTGGCTATTCCCAGCCACCATCCAAAAAGGACTGGACTGAGCCCCCAAAGCCCCTTCTTTGTTAGGTTGCAGAACTGGGACTCAGCCTGCCTTTCTGTCCTGCCTGGTGGCCACCACCCACCTTCAGTAACACCAACCTGCCTCTCAGTAGCTCTCAATGTACTGCCAAGACTGGTTGAAGTAGAAAATCTTCCCAACCTCTCTCCTTGCTTCTTTAATGACATGCCCAAGGACCCTTCTCTGTTCCTTCTTCACAATGAAATCATAGCAGTGTCAATAATATGAATTGCAACTACTTACTGTGACCTTGTTTCCCATGCACTAAACATTTTAAATAATTTGTGCATTTAGCTGCAAATTCTCATGGCAATTCTTCAAGGCAACCATGGTCATTCCCATGAAATCAGGCAAACCAGAACCTGGAATAAGTCACATGGTCTGGTAAGCTGAAGAACCTGTATCAATCCCTCTACCCCAGGGGCTGTCCATCTCCAAAGTCACATGTTCAAGCTATGCTAGTGTTTCCCAAAGTATGTTCCCTTCAGGACAGTCTGGGACAAAGTTTGGGAAAGGCCATTACTGCTCCCTCTGCCCTGATCCCTTCCTTGGAAATTCTCAATGAACTTTAATTTATTAATTTATTAAAAAGTCTGAGAAGTCTTTTGGTAGAAAAGAAATCTATTAACTTTGCTTAACTTAGTATTTACCAAGTATTTGTCTTTCTTTTTCTTGCACGCAATACATTACACTTCATTAAATACTAAACTATACTATAATGGCATGGGGCAGCCAACTCAAGGAAGTTAGGAACGTGACTGATTCTTGCCCATGGCCCCTGAAGCTCTCAGTGGGGGCAGATTCATGGCCTATTGCTTTGGACGTGAGGTGGTTGATAAAAAGTGTCAGAGCCAAGTTCTCTTGTAGGATCCTGGCAATAGAACAAAATGCCACCTTCCAGCATCTACTGTATCACCTTGTGTACAAAAAATGTGACCTACTTTCCCATGACAGGGGAAATGACAAATTGTTCCAAAAGACAGGGCAGGAGAGATAGAACGACTGCATTGAAACTATTGCCCTGGGATGGAGCTCAAATGCAGGGGCCAAGAGTGTTAACGTAGATGCAGGCATTGGATCATGTGGCCCATCTTTAGGGACTGCTGGCAGGGGATGGCAAAGTCCCCAGGTGAAGCTGATTCCCCTTGGGGCTCTCTACTGCAGCAGGCTGAGGCTAGGACTTCTCGACTATGCCTGTGGCCTCCTCCCCCACATAAGAGATGGACTCACACCTGAGGCCCCTGATCTTTGTCCCACTGGAGGACAAGACCTCAGGCACCAGGCAGAGAGTGAGGCCTAAATGACATGTCATGGGAATTTGTGGGCCTCACTGGAGCTATTTCCTCCAGGGGGTCATTTTATTTAGTTCCTATTGGACCCTGTGATTGGTCTCAGCCCTGGGCCACCTGGTGTCCTGGCTCCATATGGCAATGGCTAGGAAAATGTCATTTTTCAATTGAAATATGCTTCTGCCTTACTGTGGATCAGTCTGTAATTGCCTTTGGCTGCAAAGGGACTCTGATGTTTAAAACTAAGCTAGGAAGTAATTTCTCTACTTCTGAGTTGTGGCACTTATGGGTCAGTGTCTTCTCCATTAATTCAAACTGACAGTCACAGACAGGCAGGGTCTTAGAGGTCAGCAGAGCCCACCATGGTCCTCAGATGAGAATCCTTCCCAACTACCCTCGACAAATAGTCTTACCCATTACCTGGACGCTAGTGTAGACTGGGAGCTCACTCCTGTACGGTGCATACCTACCCATTGTTGTATGACTCTTGACAAGTTTGGTCCTGGTCCTGTATAGCACTGCCAACAGGTGTGGGTTTTTTGTTTGTTTGTTTATTCATTTTTTTCTTGTACTGGGTATTGGACCCAGGGACATTTACCACTGAGCTAAGTTCCCTATCCCACCCCACCCCACCTTTTTTTTTTTTTTTTTTTAATTTTGAGATAAGGTTTCATTAAGTTGCTGAGGCTAGGCTCAAACTTGCAATCCTTTTGCCTCAGTCTCTCAAGTCACTGGTATTACAGACATGTGCCACTACACCTGGCTGATAGGTGTTCTTTAAGGGACATGTAACACCTGCCAAACAGTGTGCTGCTCATTTTTTTCAAGCATATCATATTTAATCTTCATAATAACCCTCTAAGGTAGATTCTGATTTTTGCAGGCTGAGTTAAATAAGTTAGGGAGGGTAAGGAATGTGTTCAGGCCCCATAGACAGTAAGTTGTGGAGGAAAAGTTCTCCCCAGGGCCTAAGCTCTCAAGCACTCTGCTGCGTCTCCTTGAGTAAGAATAGTGAACATTTGTTGAGGATTTAGTTGGAGCCAGGCTCTGTGCTAAGGTAGTACATAGGTACTATCTGATTTCATTGCAACAAACCGTGAGTAGTTCTCGTTATGCCCATTTCAGAGATGAGGTTCCCCAAATGCCCAGAGGTCCTTCTAATCAAGATCCTTTGACCCAAAGCACACTTTCTGTTAAAAGCTACAGTGCTAATTTATTGAAATTGAGGCAGGCATAATAGAGGCAATCTTTTAGTAAGTTGATTGTATTATTGGTATGTGGAGTGGGGAAAAAAATGAAATCTTCTTGCAATAACATAGGTCTAATGAAATAGGGATCTAAAAAGGAAACGTAATGCATTTGAGATGTTAACTCTGCTTCCCATTGTACCTAAAGCATCTAGCACAGTGTTTGGCACATGACCAATAAATACATTAGCAAAAGAGCACCTTACTTGAATATCAAACAAATGTGAATTCATTATGGAGTCGAGGACTGTGAAAATAATGGTGTCATGGAAAAATTTCTAGATTGTTTGTAAATGAAATTTAGAATAGGATATAGCTTCAGATATGTAGAATTTGGGATAGCAATTCCCTTGTAAATGTCCTGCAGCCCATTGAGATTATAAAGACATCAATAAAGACATACATTGTTTGAGTGATTAAAAAAAAAAGCTACAGTGCTGCCATTCTATGGGTGTAGAAACAGAAACTCAGGCAAAATGACAACCTGACATGGTAGTCAGCCTTCCTCTTGGAAGTTTGGCCTTCCTCCTGAAAGTCCTCTCTACACACATCCACATGCGAAGTTCCAGGAGCCACGGCTCCAGCTGTTCATGCTGTGGGTGGCCAAACAACATAGCAGTAACTGCCACTGTCATCCGTGAAGCGTCATGATGATTTCCATGTGTGCTTGCTCCCGCCACCTTCCCTTCATCACAGCCCAAGTCTCCTCACCTCACCCACGGTTGCAGTCTCTCTACCTTGAGCCTGTTTGAAAAAGGTTCAGCCTGGAATAGGTGACAAACTGATAAACTGTGGAATCCAATACTCTGCCACTTTAGGCTGTGTGCATTTGTAATAAGTTAGTTCATCTTCGTGTCTATAAAAAGGGGGCGAAAATACCAGCCTGCCCCTTACAGCCATTTGGGTTTTAATGATGAACTCACAGTAGGCTTCAAACACTTCTAGTCTTTGCCCTCTCTTATCTCACTTGTGCTAACTCTGAGGCTGACCTCTCAGCTACAGGAAGTGCCATTCGTCATCTTTTCTTTCCATTGTAGTTCCTCAAGTATTTCCAAAAGAGCAGTGCTCTCAGTCTAAGCTGGGGGATCACTGATCAAATATTATAATGGACACAAATGTTCTTTGCAGCCTTATGAAAATTGTCATTCGAACGCAAACCAATTATTTTGTCCTTCCTGATCCAAGCTTGTGATTTTACTACTACAACAAAGGATTTGCACTGTACCCAATCAAATAATATTTACCGCATACCGTGTAGTTGTGCAATGCTTAATATTATACCTGGAACATAGTCAGTGCTCAATAAATGTCTGATTGCTAGATGAATGATTGAATGAATGAATGCACACTTTTGCAAGGTAAGAGCATTGTGGGCAGAGTTGGCTGCCATGTAGACCAAGGGATGTAAGGGGCAGGGAAGGAGGTGGGTGTTGGAACCAGATCCCTTAACTCCAGTCCTGGAGCTCCTTCCACTGTGAGTCTCTCCAATACAAACAGAAGGCTGTAAGCCAAACATGGGTTTCAGGGATGACAGTAAAGACAGAGACTGCCATAAAGGTCAGGTTCAAATTCTGTGTCCCCAAGGCTTATGGTTCTGGTAGCAATGTTCCTGAGCAGGTGTCAAGGCCTGACTAGGTTCTGCCTCCCCGGAGTTCACATTCCCATGTGGAAATGCAAGGTGAGGCAGAGCTTGGACGGGCCATGTTCCACTCTGGGGCATTTGTCTATGTCAAAAGCCTAGAAATGTGGAATTTGCTCCCTGAAAGAAATTGGGCCCAGTGTACATACTCTTCCCAGTTCCTCAACCTCTAGCTGCTTACCTGGCCACTTTATACTCCTGGGGACAGCAGGAGGTGTAGGAAGTTAGAGGAGGGAATTAAGAGGTACAAAGGAGGGAGCTCCAGCTTTGCAGCCAGGGAGTGCTGGAGGTGAGTCTGACTCTAACCTCCTTCAGGTATTCCAAACTTTCTCAGCCTGATTTCCTTGTGAGTGACTTCAATCAAAGACATGGGAAGAGGAATCGCAATACCAGCCTCACTTAACTGTCACAAGGACAACTGGATCTATGTGTGCAGAGCACCTAGCACGTGGCTAGGCCATAGTAAATATTCAGTTCTCCACCTCTCTACCCCATTTTCAGCACAGGAGACAGCACAACAAACTTGGAGTTGAGCAATTGCCACAGTGAAAGTCCCCTCCCTCCTGTAATGCTGTTCTGGGCCTCATAGTTCCCATCCACTCACTCGTTCGTTTCCTGGGTACCTGCTGCACCTCGGCTCTTCACACTAAGATGGACATTTATTATTGGGAGCTCCTATCACAGGAAGGCCAAGATGCTACCCAGGCCTCACTGGTAGCTACTCCAAGCGTTCAGAAGACAGGCAGATGCGTGTCTCCACGCTGCCTCCAGGGGAGCTTGGTGCAGGGGAGCTTGCCAACAGAATCATTTGCTACATGTGTGCTCTGTCTCTTTCCTTTGGAGCTGATTCTTTGGTTTAGAGGTTGCCATTTGTTTGTCCTGGATGTGGCCTTCAAGGACACATTCGTCTTCTGGTATGCAGATGGCAAAAGAACAAGGAAGAGCCCATGGTGCCACCTTTCAAGGGGGTTTTGCCTACAAGCCTTGCTCTCACTCGTGCTCTGCTCACATGAGGGGCTGGAGTGGAGGAACGGGGAGTCAGTGTCTTAGGGGGTTCACTGGGAAACAAGTAGGCCAAAAAGGAACACTGGAAGTGCCTTTTTTTCCCTGAGGGGACTAAACATCGAAAAAGCTAAACACTGGGGAACTAGCCTAAGATTTTCCAATCTTTTTTTTTTTTTTTAAGAGAGAAGGACAGTGAGAGACAGAGACAGAGACAGAGACAGAGAGAATCAATTTTTATTGAGTTTTTTCACATGGCTTTCATTGTTCAGACACTTAGTTGTGCACGTGGGTGCTGGGGTTTGAACCTGTGCAGTTGTGCATGCCAGGCAAGCACCATAATCTCAGAGCCACCACTCCAGCCCCAAGTGTTCAATCTTTTTGAGCAGAGTAATTCTGGTGTTTATCTTACACACACACACACACACACACACACACACATTTGCAATATAAATGAAAGCTGAGCAGCTCCAAGTGGGATGGGGATCCCCACTGAGGAAGTTTCCACCAGGTGCTTCCAGGGCGCCCAGAAATTCTATGGATCAAACCAAGCACAGTGTTCCCCAGGCAGCCACCCCAAAGTGTGCTCGTGCAGGCAAGGAAATTAAATAGCTATTGGCTTGAACAAAAAATCTCATCCCCATTTGGTTCTGATTTGGGGTCTCTAACAAGGCTGGGCCGATTTCTGAAAAGCAGATGACAGGGGAAGCTAAAACCCCAGCTTGGAGGCTCCAGCATCTTCCAGCCCGACTGTTTTGTAACTGAGGCCCTGCTGAGGGCGAGACTGGCTTATGGGGTTCTGGCTGCGTGACTAATGGAGGCCCTGTGGTGGGCCATGTTGGGGGCCCTGGGTGTGGGGCCCAGTGGTAAGGGCTGAGCTGCTGGAGGCAGGAGACAGGCTGGCAGCTGGGCAGTGTGGCTGGCTCCACTGCCACTTCTCACAATGCCCAGCTCTCCAAAGCCACCTGCAGGGCGGGGTGACTGTATGGAGAACGGGGTGGGGGGGTGGGGAGGTTGTGTACAGAAGGAGAGGCTGGTTACCTCGGCAACCACCTCTGTTATCCAAACTCCAGCATTAATCACCCTAGACTTTGAGGGGGATTGCCTGTTGTTTAAATTGCCTTGAGGAATATGGGAAAAACATTTTATTTACAACTTTCGAGATTCCTTCTCTCTGTTTCTCTTTGTCTATTTCCCTAAAACCTTTTCAATTGATTTACTTGCTTTCTCCTCTTTTTTCCTCCATCTTCCTCCTGAGATATGAAGCCACATCCCTAACATGCATCACTTTCTAACCTCCAGGTGCAATAATCTCCTCACCTCTTAAATGATGGACCTTTAGGAGCCTCCATCAAGACAACTTCTGGTTCATTTTCAGGTCAGGATCTGGGGGACCAGTTGGAGTTTAAATCACAGTTGATACTTGAGTTCTGGAAGCTCAGATGTAGACTTACCTCTGTTCTGAATCAGAGGTGGGTGCACAGGGAAATCCACATGCGGGTTCCTGTGCACCCCTGGCCTGAATGTGGCACTGCTGCTGTCCCAAACGTTAGTAGCCCTGCTGTCTTTCTGGAGGCCACCACTCCCAGCTTGGAAAGAGGTTGTAAATTGAGGTCCTCTATTGCTGAGTCCAGCAGGGGGCCAGACGCAGGCCCTGCAGAAGCGGAACTGAGAAGATGCTGGAAACACTTTAGCTCCTTTCTTGCATCCACTCCCCAGATGGAATGTCAAACATGAAATGTGGACACAAAGTAGCTTCTTTCTGGCTTTGCTGATTGCAAGCTCTGCACCTGTTCATCCTTGAGTATTCCTTTTTGTTTTTTTTCCTTCTCCCACACTGCTTTGTTCAGTCCTCTCTTGGTGGCAGGTGCCTGAAATATGTTCTGCACAGGCACCATGAGGGAATGGTTGGCTTCAGCTGCAGTTTCTGTCCTCTTTTCATCTTGCTTTGGCCTCCCAATTTTTTCTTTCTTTTCCCCCTTTACCTGGAGCCCTTCACTAAGGAAAGACTTGGGGCGGAGAGCCCAGGAGAAAAGTAGGACCCCACCTCACCCGTTTACCTTAGCTCCAGATTTGTATTTCCAGACCTGTCATCATAACAATAAGATGATAGTAACAATCATAACTGATGGCTGAAAACTCACTTTCACTACAAGGAATGGGCTGGCTTTTCTAATTCCATGCTAATTTAAACAAAGCACTTATCTGGTAGTAAAAGTTTCGGTGTCTAGAATTTTGTGGATCCACAAGAAGTTTGTGTAAGACGGATAAAGGTGAAATCAATATGACCGAGAGGCTATATAACACGCTGCTGATCACCCACCCGAGCAGTACCAGGGTTGGATTCAGACACAGGGCTCTGGACTCTCTGGCTGCCATTTTTCATCCCTGCGTACCTTGGCTCACAGAGTAGGTTTAAGCAATGATGTGCGTTGCTAACAATGTCTGGCCATAATGGCTATCTCCAATGAGCAGTTCACAGATGAACATAAAAGAAACAAGACGAGGCCATAACAATAAAAGCAAAGTCTTAGCACAATGAATATGTGAATAACCAAAGGGAAATCAGGTGGCAAGGGAATGCAGTCACTCTCTTCCCCCAGCAAACACTTTCTCAGCCCTTGCTGTGCGGTACGCCTTATTCCAATTGGCTTCATCTACCCTGGGAGGTAAGACCTGATAAGCTCCATCTTGCAGATGCAGTCACTGAGGCAGAGAGAGAGCAAGTCACTAGCTTGAGGTCACACTGAGTGCTACTAGGTGAGTAGGGATTTATGAGTCTTGTTAGTCCAGGCCCACAGTTGCCTTCACAGCCAAAGAATACCCTTCCCCATAGTGCCATCTATAAGTAATAGAAAATTTACAAACATTCTAAATATTCTATTTCAAACATGTAAATGCCTCCAAGATAATATAATGTTTTGTAGTAAGTAGAGGTGACTGATTTCCTTCATTCCCTCCTTTTTTTGTCTGAGCTGATGTTACAGATAAGAGAGATTAGACTGCATCTCTTTCAGATAACCACTTCCCATAGCTAGAAACATCTCTGAGATCAACTGGACCCCTAAACAGATGAATGTCTCAGCCTTTGGGACCAAGAATCCCAAAGGATGTAACAGGACATTAAGAGCATATTTCTTGTGCAGTAGAGATGGTTCAGCAGTAGAGTGTTTGCCTGGCATGCTTGAGGACCCAAATTTGATCCACAGTACACCATACACAACTAAGCAAAGGAAAAGCAAACACACACATACACACTCTCTCTCTCACACACATACACACACACACAAGCATATTTCTTATTATCTGGGAGTTTGTGCTGAGCTTCCAAAGCTGGGGTAGAGCCTCCACTCCTTCTAAAGCTAGGAGTTTGGATATACTCACAGACTGGCTAAGAGGTGACCAAGACCAATCCTAGGGCTCCTGCCTCTAGGGTGAAGAAGAGAGCCCAAGGACTTTATAAGAAGGGACACCCTTCTGGAACCACTCAGAAAGATCTAGAATGCCTTCAAGAAGGGAAACTGGCATGTGATTCTTGGTAAGAAGCTTTCTAGTCCCTGTGGGGACTCATAGTTTCCCCCTCCACAAGGCCCTGGGATTGAAGGGAAAGCGTCCCAGGGACTTGGGATTCACCTGATGAAGAGACACCTTGGCCAGGAGATACCCTTGACTCTAGAGGAAAGAAGACAGATCCCATGAGAAAGCAACCCTCCTGTCAATAGTGTGGCAAGTGGACAGTGAACAATAGCCAGCCTCAAACCATCTGCAAAGGACCCCCTTAGGGTGGCCTGTCAGCTGAGGGGACTCCAGCACCAAACGACCTGTGAGCGTCATAGAGGAAGGAGAGGTCACCTCATGGGTTCTCCCTGACTCAGGAAGGACACTGTGTGGAGGCCTCTGTGGGCACTGCCCAGGAACCCAAACATACTAGGCCATCTCCCCCACCAAGGACCCCAGAAGCTAGATGACAAAAATATTAGTTCTGTAAGAATCTGCCCTTTCACGATGGAGCAGTGGCTCAGCGGTTATGGCGCTTGCCTGGCATGCTCAAGGACCTAGATTCAAACCCCAGCACCATGTACACAATGAAGTGTCGGAGCAACAAAAGCCATGTGAAAAACTAATAATACTGATTCTCTCTTTCTCTCTCTCAAAAAAAAAAAAAAATCCGTGCTTTGCTGAGGGTTTCTCTGTCGCCTGCTCTCAGTGGTGGAGCCATTAGCAGGAAAGCAAAAGGTGGCAAGATGGAAAAGGAAAGGGATAGAGTAGGGCCCACCCCCAGCCCCGCCCTGCCCGGGGATGGTCTGAGACCCGCAGCTCCCCCTGCTCAGCAGCAAGGGAGGACACATACGGTGGGTGAGATGCTCACGCTTTAGGATCTAAATGGCACCAGGCTTTGCATTGTCTGAAAGAGAACTTGTTCAAGCACTTGAAGGCGACCAGCAAAACTCTGGGACCTGTTGCAGATTTTGTCTAGGGACAAGGAAGGGAAAATCAGTGCAGTACTACCCGAAGGAAGAGCAGGACAAAGGCTGTTCCTGATGTGCTCATGGCCTCCTGAAGGAAATAACGGTTAAGAAATTCTGAGTTCCTGCTGGAGCCCTGCAGGGCCCCTGTGTTCTAAGAAGGAATGGATAAGGAGAGGGATGCACGTTTAAAGGTGCTTCCTGCACGCAGACTCTTGTCTAGAACCCTGTACCCAATGCTTTTCCAGGTCCTCCGCCTCATCCACATTAACAATGTCTAGTTCCTTGATGAGGTGACCCATACCCGCAGAGGTTACGTGGCTTTCCCAGATGGAGACACAGTAAATTCTGCAACAGAGATTTGAACTCATGCCTGTTAACAGCACAGGGGAAGAATCTAGAGGCACGTTCACTGCCTTACCTCCCAGTGCTCCATAAATATTTATTAAGGAATGACCAAAAGTAACTGTCTTCCCACGTGGCCCTGAAGCCTCCCTCAGGAACTGATAGCACACCCTCCCTTGCTTTCTTTGACACAGTTTAAGAGGAGGTGAGCACGTTCCTTTGTAACTGGGACCAAATTGCACTCATATGCAAACCAGACTCAATATCACAAGGGTAAGGGCTGCAGGTAAAGTTCCTCCAACATTCCCAAGAAGAGGGAGTCTGAAGGCCAGTTGTACCTCAGAGAGGGCAAGGAACATTCCCATAGTCACACAGCAGGTCCTCCTTGTTGAGTCATGGGCCCAGGTGGCTCTCCCTGGCCATGACCTCAAGTGACCTTTCTTTGCCACCTGCACCCGCCCCCCCACAGCCCACCAGGTGTGCCTGTTACTAGCTCCCTCCATGGTGTGACACCCGGCACAGTTCAGAACAGCAGCTTTAGCAGATGTCTCATCGAAACAGAGTAAGAAACTGTGAAGAAATAGCCCGTGAAACCCAGCCCATCCTGCTTCTTCTCAGTTCCGCAGTAAAAGAGCGGGGAGAAAGTGTTTCCTTCTTTCATTTCACTCACATTTCTTTCGGAAGAGGCACACCCAACTTCTAGAACTGTTTTTTCTTACCCTCTCCTTCCTCTTTCATCTGCTCTCTGCTTCTCTGGACCCTCCTGGCCTGTCCTCTCCACATCCTCTCTCCTCTCCTCCCTACTCTGCTCTTCCCTGGAGGGGACATCAGCTCCCTGACTCCGCAGGCCCTGCCTTCCTGGGCTGCTAAGGCCTGCAGGTCCCCTTCCCTTTGTCTGACAAAGGAGAAGTTGGTGAATTATTGATGAGGGTTGCACTCTAGGGATGCCAGGGCTGAGCCCAGTGTGGCCTGAGCTCCTGGAGAAGGCAGCAAGCATGACCAGTTTGGGGGACAGGGCAGAGCCTCCTGGGGTGCAGGTGGCAGGGAGGCGCTGGAGAAAGAGCTCATCACCATTCACCATTCGTCTGCCTCTGTGCTGTGCCTGGGGCCAGGAAGAGCAAGAGCCGGAGTAACAGGGAATCCTGGACAGATGGAGCCACCAGAGAGGGGGGCGTGTGTGAGGCATCTGCAGGGAATTCACAGTTTATAGTCACAGAGCGTTCAGCATCCTCACTCTGTCCCTCTTCCGCTTCCCTAGTCGATTTACAGAAAGCCAGGGGCTGTACCATCACGGCTGCGGCCCACAGCACAGAGCCTGAGTAAGTGGGCCTGGGCTGTGGAGTAGCCTGCCTCCTCCCTCTAGGCTTCCTCCCATCCCACCCAGGTGGAGCAGAACCTCCCCAGCCTGAATCCCATTTGGGTCAAAGAACATAAGCAAAAGCTTCATTTTGCACAAGGCCATGGCACAGTATTAAGTGGAACCACTTTGTGGCATGAAGACAAGCAGAACTGTAAATTATTCAGCCTCACAGATATTATAGGCATTTTGGAGAGAAGTGAAGAAAAGATTATCTGAGCCCTGTAGTTTGAAAGGCCACAGCCACATTCAGGAGCCCGCGTGCTGGGAGGATTGGCTTCCTCAGGGCAGCTCTCTGCGGGGCTGTCTCCTGGGCAGCAATTCTGCCCATGGAGGAATTTGCTTACTTCTTTAGCATGAACATTGCTGTGTGTGAGTGTGTGTGTGTGTGTGTGTGTGCGCGCGTGTGAGAGAGGTATGCATGGAGGGGTGTTGAGAATGTCCTGATAACAACATAGAAATGAATGTGTAAGCAAAAATCCTTTTTCTTATCTACTTGATTCATGGGAAAGAAAGGAAGGAAGGAAGGAGGAAGGAAGAAGGGAGGAAGGAGGAAGGAGTCAGGCTTTGGCAATCCTGCCTGTGTGCTCAGCATGGCAGTAACATCCTCCCCATAGACAAATGTGCAGGAAAATGTCCCTCACTGAGGAAACGGTCCCTGTCCCCTCAGGGTGTCTGTTTGTAAGGATACAATAGGTGCAGCACTGTTTTAGTGCGTGGCCAATTGCAGCCCCGGGTCCCACATTCCAGAATCTCTAGAAAGTCCAGAGGTTCCCAAAAACCTAAACTCTGAGACACAGGTGGTCCACAGCCCATCCACACCCCTACTGTGTGCCCCTCACTTGTTAATTTCATCATCTTGAGAATGACGCTTAGTTCTCAGGGGAAATGTGAAGATTCTGCTCCTGGGATTTGTCTGTCCCAATTCCTCATGCAAGGGGGAAGACAGGTGGGGTGCCCCACCCTAGCTTCACCAATCTCTCCCCAGAGGTTGCACACTGGGCCTGCCTCTGAATATTCGTAGACACAATGCAGAACTCACAGAGCCTCTTCCCCCCTGACCCCTCCACCTAGGATGAGGGAAGGCAGGTAATATCAGCAAAGTCTGGGCTTGAGCTGCTGGTGGCCTCAGTCTGGTTTGAATCTTTACCCTGAGCCACGTTATTTGTAACAAACATGTATTAAACAGAAGGGTATATTCAAATATGCTTTGGCATTGCAGATCAAATCCAGCCCCAGCTGCTGCAGAGCTGAAGGTCTAGCATTCCCTTTCTGAGGAGACACACCACAGTTTCCAGGGTTCCAGGGGAAATGCTCAGAGGCAGGACTAGCCTCTGTGCCAGCCCGCTGAAAAACGATCTGTTAGTGAAGGCCCAGAATAGGTGGCAAACCCCTGGTGGGATTTTAGCAGGATGGTGCTGCCCTCTGCTGGCCAGTATGGGCTGAGCCAGTGGGTGGCAGCACATATTCTCAGGCTCCTGCTGATAAGCTCAAAGGACCTTGGGCCCTGTAAAAAGGGAAGCCAATTTCTGCTCCCCTGGCAAAGCAAGAAGGGCGTGGAATATTTCATTCTGAAAAGCTGTAAGA